>JAOBAT010054103.1:0-28748 GCA_026413305.1 Hydrozoanthus tunicans
GACAAAGTCACCTTTGTTGTCATTGGTTGGAATTCGCGGGAAAATAAAGCTAAAAATAGACTGGTCTGTCAAAACGCTCTGCCACTTACCCAATGGAGTTGGACGCTCCTAGTTATGGGCTCCTGATGGCAAGTTATTCTGCAGTTGTTCCTCGAAATGAAAACAAAATTTGAATAGAGAAGAAGGAAAAAATATTAACTCACGTCTAACTGATGTTCTATCAGACATAATTTCGAAATACAAGTTGGTTGAATTTTCAAAACTCGAAAATGAGCAAAGGTCGACACTGCCAGCCGAATATTAAACTGAGTCGAAATTTTCATTAACAACAAAACAAACAATTTTTAAAAGTTTTGGTTGGTTTCTTTTACCCTAGTTGTTCAATGGTGGATACTCTGGGTAGAATCCTGGGGAGAGGTACTCAAAATATTTGTATGATAGAGTGCTTCCCTCGTCAACGTTGTATTTTTTTTGGGGGGGGGGTTGAAAGGAGAATCAAGATCATTTTGAAAAGGATGCAAAAGGAAAAGCAGTTTTTACCTTTGGTTTCTTCCTTCCTTTTTTTAAAATACGTACTAAGAGATATTTTCGAACTCCTTAATCTTTTTCTAGGGTGTTTTATCACATTTCCGGCCCGACGTCTAACAAATATTCGAAGCACTTCCCCCCCTGGTCCCCCGCAGCTAACAGCCGGCCTTGAAGTGTGAACTCGAGTTAAGTTTTTCACAACATAAGAGCTATTGTTTGTTCCCTTTAAAAAGTCTTTAAGATAATTATATTCTTCGCCATAGGACGTTTAAAGGTGGTCACGTTTCGAGTGATACGGAGCCCTTCGATTGCCGGAGCAAATTTTTTCACAGCATGTTCTTGATGAATGACCTCCCTCCCTCCCTGACCCTGGCTCGCGAAAACACGTGGTTACTAAGCAAAAACTTACAATCGATGTTTACGTACAATAATTCCGGGTTTGTTCCGCAATATACGATAAAATTAGCATTTCTTTTAAAAAAAACTTCACTTATCCGTGATGAAGTAGTCTAATAACAGTTCCATAAATATAAACGACACACTTGGCAGTTTCCTTTTGCCGCGACAAGATGTTGAAAGAGTATCGCATCTGCATGCCGCTCACCGTAGAAGAGGTAAACTGGAATTTATACACTAAGAGCCTTCACTTGCCATAATCTCTCTTCTAGCAAGATATTGATAGTCTTTCGACATAATTTTTACTTGGACGGCAAAAGTTTTGAGTTATATAGCCACAATCTGTTGAAAGGTCTACGACCATTTGGTTGATTGATGAGTGGTTTGGGAAAGAAATTCGCATTCTACTCTCTGGCTGACAATTCTATTACTATTAGTTATAATAACCCTTTGGAAATTTCCGTTATTTGTAAGGGGGCAATTGAGCGTTTAATTTGTTGTTTTGGTTTTATTTGAGGCCGTCTAAGCTTTGACTACACCATCACGAACGCTTAACACTCTAATTTCGATCTGTTTCGTCCGGTGTTGTGGATCGCTGTGTTTCGCCCGCGAATAGGGTCAATGTCGCGCGAAACCCTTTGCTCTGTCAAAGTTTGCTTGATTGCTTGTAAACTGTAACAGCTTACAGAAGTCAAAAGCCACGACTGATTGCCCTTCGAGTATTATATGAAGATACTTTAAGTATTAAAACGTAAAAAGTATTATTTTGGCACTTGCAACATATTCAATAATTTTTCAGAAGCATCCGACTGACGCGTGATTTCACCTCCACGACGCTTTCAAAGATAAATTATAACAATCCTGATTTCAAAAATATAATTTGCCTAAGAAATTAACGTGAAAGGAAGAACTTTTAAACCCGTAATAAAGAAAGACTTTCTGACCCTCAAAATATTTAACAATTTCATGTTTTTAAAATTTGGGTATTAATATTGTCTTTCTTTCATTTATGATACGTACGTTGTTTGGACAGCGAAATGTCAATTCGAAGTACAATATTTAAACTTTTCAACAACAGTTGACACTGTGAAGTGCTGTTATTGATATTGCATACGACTACAGGGTACTAAGAAGAAAAAAAAGTTCAACTTCTTTGTTAGGGATTTCAAACGTCCTTTTTATTGTTAATTTTGAGTGAAAACTCGAGCGGTTCCATCCAAATGGCAAATTAATTAGTATACAAGGCTTAGAAAGAAAACAATAATCCAGATGGGCCGAACAATGATTGAGCGCTCAATGACAGTCTGATAACCTTATGAGTTTAACCCAAGCCCTAACCTCTACCCTAACCCTAAAACTAGGTTAAGGGTAAGGTTTTGGCCTCTGCCTTTTAATTTTAATAAATAGCTTGGGATAATATTTTCTTGTCAAAAAGCCCAACTCCCTAAGATCATTGAGATAAGAGTTATGGCTTTAAGTTTTTGAGTGGCTTGCAGTGGGAATAGCATTTCTAGTTTTTCAAAAACCTTTTAACTCTTTTTGGTTCCAGCAAGTTTTGGCAACTTTCATGCCCCTTTGGCAAGTACTGAAATTATCCAAATCCTCTGGCCATGCATAAATGGTACATAATTAAGCACTGCCAAGGCATATCTTCACTTAATTATCATTTCCTTGTTATTAAACATGTTCAAACTCTTTCAACCAAAAGTTTACATAATCTTTTGGAAAAAACCCAATTTAAATCAACAAGTTCACCATGCCTAAATAAAGCTGGCTTCATAATTGAATGCTTAAAGTGCCTACAAAATGAAAAAGTTTCTAACCTCAGTGGATAGATCTTGCTAAAATATGACAAATAGCAATGAAAAAATTTTGTGATAATCTATTTGCCTCAAGATATATATTCATTATCAGCCTAAGTGAATTGGTAGCAGCTAGGCTTCAAGAAATTGAAAACCTGCTTGTCTCTCTGAGTTGAAAACATTAAGTGTTAGTATCTCGAGAGCAATGAAAGGTATTGACAAAAAATTTTTGCAGTCTGTCTACTGAGCTAACAATATATCATAGGAATTTTTAAGAGCACAGTTCTTCCTTTAGTAGCAATCTATAAATATATAAAATTTTTGGTGAGTTGCTTTGCTTGACTGTGCAATTACTGAAGATGCTAAGAGAGTGATTAAACAAAAAAAATTGTGTTTCTAAAGTTCCCACTGCTCTGCTACTAACTGGACTATTTCTGTTTTGTTTTTTAAACTAAGTTTAAATTACAGTTTATAAAATAGTTAAAGTGCAAACATGGTTTTCATGCTGTGAATTTAATGTTTGACTATAATCAAGAATGGCCAAGTTTTGAACTGGTTTTTGGTTTTAGAGAAGGTACATTGTTAGCACGGTTGCTAAAGAGGATGAATGATCTGCAACAGTCAAATTTACATCACACAAAACCAAATTTACACACTTGAACAAAAATCATTACACTTGCAAGACAGTGTATGCACATGCATTCTTTCAATAAGATTGTTATGGCTATAATTCTTGACATAAATTTTTCATTAAAATGAAACAAAATCAATATTACATCACACAAAACCAAATTTACACACTTGAACAAAAATCATTACACTTGCAAGACAGTGCATGTACATGTATTCTTTCAATAAGATTAATATAGCTATAATTCTTGACATAAATTTGTCCATTTTTTAAACTCCAGAATGCAATTTTTACTTTCAGGAGTTCACATTCTTGTATATTTCTTTTTGTGAAAAAATTGAGCCTGTTTGTTAGCTATAATTTATATGCCATGCTGACAAAGCCAGTAACAAGGCCAAAACAGATGTCAGTGCACGTTACTCCCAGCACTCAAGCTCAAACTATTCTTTGGGTTCAGTTCTGGTTTTAGCCCAGTCTGTGCCATAAGATCTCTGTGCCTTTTGGTTGTCTCCATATCATTAGCATTGATATGCAATAATATTTTAACACCAACAGCCAGATCCCACAAGCACAACATTTACATTTTTTGTTGTAATCAAGCAAGCCTATGTTGAATGCACATATTACCTCAAATAAATTAATTATGTTTTTGTACCAAAAACGGGCAACTCTTAGTCAAGGGGAAGGAATTGTTCAAGGGAAGCAATTATTCAAATTATTTCTCACAGGGTCATGCCCTTAATTTCTTTTTACTATACCACTAAATGAAAAAAAACTAGTGCTTAGTAATTTAAACCAAACACAGGCTTTTTTAAAGCATTTCAGAATGGGATGGAAGGGGGAGCAGGCAAGTATTTAAGATACAGCTAGTACTCAAGGAAGTGCAGTATGTATATCAATTATTGTATAGTTTTACTTAGTGGAAACCAACAAGCATACTATTATGATTGCTGCAATCTGGTTCCCTAACCCACTCACTGTCTGTTGAGCAATAGACAGCAACAACTGCACAACTGCAGGTGTTTTTAAGCAAAAAACAATAGCAGACTCTTAAAATACTTGCCTCTATTGGTTTAAGTTCAAAGGTAGATCACTAGCTTGGTTTTACTAAAACAGTTAGACTACTTGTTGTTTTCTAATTAATCAATAGTCTACTTTGTTTATTGAATCATAGAACACTCCAACTCATAGTCTAATTGTTAAAGTCCCTATCAAGCTAAATTTTTTACTTTTCGGATTAAAGCTGTTGTTATCTGTGAACTCAAAATTCAAATAACCAAAGAAAATTTCCTTGTCTAAGTATGCTTTTTAATCAAAAAATTTAAAGGATCGGAATGAAAATTTTTGACTGAGCAGGTTAGGGACTGATAACCTGTGACTCAGCAGTAGTGAGTTTTGTTGTTTTTGTTTAAAAAATTTCGTTTAAACTGTTAAAAAAATTCATAAAACTTTTATTTCAAACAATTTCAAGGGAATAATTCATTGATTAAAGCTATAACAGTATGACTATTGTAGCCAGAATCCAACATTTTGAGGTAAAAAAGATTGTCTCTGCTTCATGCCTCATGCTACCTCATATACCTCCTGTGCGCAAGTCTAAAAAATGTAACAGGAACATCGAGAAAAGGTTTTATTTTTGAAAATTACTATTGTTAAAGGGTTCTACTTTTCATCTGGAACTTAAAAAAATAAGCTTGATGGGGACTTTAAATATTATTGTTGAAGTTTCCTTAAAGAAGTCACTAACTGAATTTCATTTTGTCGCAAGTACCGTATTGGTCAGCTTTACATGATCTGCCGACACAGTCATGAACAGAGTGAGAAAGGCGAGGGTGTTCATGTTGTGAAGAATGAGGAGTGCAAGGATGAACTGCATGGTAAAGGACACTTTACAGAAAAGAGGGTTTATTTGTCCAGGTAACACAGCAAACAACTGCATTTGTATGTATTTGCATGTACATTAATATAATAATAATTATTATTATTATAATTATTGTTAATTATAATATTTGTTTATTCAATGACATATCTTCTGCAGTTTAAAGGCTGAACTACAGATAATTTTATGATCAGAACGACAATAAACAGTCTGTGAACAGAAATATTAGAAGTTATAAAAATTATTTTTTTAAAATATATATGAGCTTTATTACCACACTTGCAAAAACAAAAATTTAATTACACTTAGTCTAATAAGAAAAAGGCATTGTGTGGCTCACACATCAGAGCATGGCCCCAAATGAAGTATGGCAGAAAAATAACAGTAACAAGCTGTTTATGAAAATTAATGTAATAAAGTCTTTATCCATACTCCACAGTAACAAAAACTATCAAGTTGATAGAGTTTACAGCTGATTATTTTCAGAGTATTATAATTTATATGTACTTTAACAACATTCCACCTTTCCTTAGTTAGTGTAATAAGATTAACCAATTTGTTAAGCAATTAATTAGTTTATTTTAAGAAAAAGAGTACAGATTTAAAAAAAAAATAAAAGAATTATTTACTAATTCGCTTCATATATCTTAATTGATAGTAAGCTTCCTGCATGGGTAAGAGGTTACATTCCAAAGATATTCTACATTGAGGAGAAAGCATGGAATTTTTATCCTTATACCATCACAGGTACTTCATTGAAGATACACCTGTATTTTGAAATTCTACAGATTTTGTATTAGATTATTTAGTCCTGGTAGGTTGATAGAAGAAATATCTACTTCAGTATGTCTGTAGTATCTTTAATTTTGACCTCTAATAAGATATTTTTTGAAATGGTACATAACAGTTATATATTTTTGTAGAAAATTCTTATAATTTACTGTTCATACTAGTTTGTTTTGCATGTTTGTGAAGAGTTTTGCATTTATAACATCTTTAGTGTTCAGTCATTTAGTAAACCATGATACTCTTTTCAGGTCTTAGAGAAGGAAGTAGGAATAACTGGTCCGGTGGCTTGACCAACTTTTGAACTTTTTTACATCAAAAATGTATACAAAGGTGGAATTTTATCTTCTTTCTGGAAAATAGCAACAAACTGTGACTGTTTAACACATGATATTTCTGCCAAAAGTGTTGTTGAGTTTTTTTTTTTCGTTTTATTCTTGCTGAAAAGGTATTGATCAGTTACTAGTTGTGTATTTTTCCTGGTAAAGGATGCCACTGGACCCCTATAGTTATGTACTTGCACTTTAGGCACTTAAGTATGATTGTTGGCCAGACCATCTCTCAACTTCTTCTGCCAGGCCTGTCACTGTCAATTTTCTACATCAATAATGTGCAGGTGCTGGTTGTAATATAAGTATGTTTTGCAATGATTAGGTTTGTAGCAAATCAGAAAGAAAATCATTTTCTTTTGAAAATTGTTGTACTTGGTTTAACAACACAGAGAACGATACCTCTTCTATCACATTACTAAATGTTTTTATATTCTTTTGCATGTGACTTGATGCTACAGAATACTGTGTAAGTTGACTCCTTGTTGTCTGTTCAAAGACTTTATGTTAGACTTTCGATACAATAAAGTAACATTGAATAAGTGTCACCAAACAGGGCTTTTCAACACCTGTTATTGAGGGTCGAAAAATTTATAGCTCACTATAAACTATACCAAATTCACATTGATTTTCAGCCATAATTGCCTTTAGTTGATTGTTGAAAGGCCCTAACTCTTTTTCAACATCAAAGTGTTGTGGGTGTTTTTAAGTCCCCAAATGGGAGATTAAGAGGCTGTGTCTATATATAGTTTAAGGTCCTTATCTGAGAACCAGAATATTAAACTGTAGGTCCCGTGTTGAAGACCTCGAAGGGGATTTCAACTTCTATTCCTTTTTCTGATCTCCTGTGACTTGTCGAGTCTCAAAATATCATACTAAACAAATCAAAACCAAAATTCAAAGGCCTGATTGGTTGCAAGTGTTAGAGTAAAGAAAGCAGCTTCTACTCAGTTGTTTTAAGACCCTGAGTCAATGCCAAGCACCGAGAATCCAACTGAGGTCTACAGCATGTCAGACTCTGGTGCCACCCAAAAAATTAGCAAGCTGAACTGCTGGTGTTTCATAACCACAGTGTTTATGTAGGGGAATCATGTAAAAACTGAATATTGTATTTGGTGTCATTAATTTTGTTAGTTTAATCAGGCATATAGAAAAGTAAAAATGCCCCCTCTTCACAGGAAGAACAAAAACACTTGTTTTGTAATGATAGAAAACTAATTTTTATTGATGAGTGTTTTTAAAACCTGATAAGATTTTTTAGAGACTTGACCAATGACTTAAATTTTCATGGCTGTCTATAGTTGGTGATATCAATTAAGGTAAAAGAATTGAAGCCAGAGCTATCAGCAGGTTTTATTTGGCATAATAGTAACAAACAAACCTTTTCTAATCTGAGCACCTTTGAGAAACCTTTCTCTCAAGTGACCTTCAAATAACAGCTGAACCAACATAAACAACAATGACTGAGTTCCTTATAATTTTATGCTTGACAGATATCAATATTTATCTTGTTAAAGGTACATTGCACCAAACTTGTACACACAGATGAAAACTATGATGCTAGAGAAGTGTCAGTCAAGTTGTGCTGACTTCCGTTATTGATGCATCTTTTTCTTTGCCTTCACAGTGCTCATTTTTTCCAAGATTTTCAATTCGAATAGAAACAAAGTACGAGAATAATAATGGCTGTACAGAAAATGTAAGTAAGATTTAAGTATATTTTGTTGTTAAATGCTATTTGTAGCTGTAAATGGCATTTAAATGTTACTAGTTAACATTATTGTTCTTTATTATAATAAAAAATAATAATAATAATAATAATATCTAGCGAGCTAATTGCCCTTACTTGCAGTCATGGACTGAATTGCGAAGGACTCGGCTCAACAAGGTCAGACAGGAAGCATGTGAAGGCGCATATAATTATTGCTGCGGCTATACAGCCCATGCATGACCTCGGAGCACAGCTCCATAGCCAGATAGAATTAGCTGGGTGTCGATTTTGTTGAGGGAGGAAAACCAGAGAGCCCGGGGAAAAACCCACAGAGTCAGATTGAGATAGACAAATCTCAGCCCACATGTGGAAACCAGGACTCGATCCCGGGTCCACAGTGGTGGGAGGCGTAAGTGCTAACCACTCGGCCATCCTGACTCCCCTGACTTTCCATCGTTTTGCATGTTTTCTAGACAAAGCTAAATGTTGTCAAGAAAGCATTACACTTAAAGTACATGTCATTTTAATTTTTAAAATTGTAAGGGCTTATTTGAGCTGGGCCATGTAAAAATTCCTCTTTTTGATCTCAATAGTGTTTTTAATGAAATAGTCAATAAAAGTATTCTTTATTATTTTTACAGGGGTTTAATCTTGAAGGTGAACTTCTGGATTCAAGGGAGGTGGTGTTTGTAGATATTGCACAAGATGAAGTGCCAGAAAAATACTATGTGCCAGAAGAGGTATACAAAACCCCTAGCCAAAATACCTTCAGATTACCCTTGGCAAAGCAACATGTATTTTATGAACGTTTTGAATAACTAGAGTTAGCTAGCTAAATCTTTTCTTGAGCCAAAGTGGCTCATAGGGCCAGAGCTTATCTTCTGTTTCTGTAGTGTTAAGCGGATGAGAGTCTTTGATTCCCCCTAAGACAGGTTAGTCCCCAGTGGAACTGGTAACCATTTTTATAGCCAAGTCAACTGGAACAAAGTCAGATAAAGTGTCTAGTTGCTTAAGAACACAATACAGTGGTCTGACATGTGGCTCAAAGTCGCGATTGCGAACCTAGGATTATGAGATTAACAAAAGAAGTGCTAATAGAGAAAGATGAGCTGCAGACAGGTTTTCATTGCATTTCTTGAGTGAACTGAAAAATTCACAAATGTTTCTACCTCTGAACAGTACAGAGCAAGCAAACAAGGTTTGTATTGTTTTCTTTTAGAAAATAAGCCCAAAAAAGCCAATCCCTGTGAAGACATATGTAGATACAACTTATTAATTTTTTTTAATTTGTATTATTAAGTAAGTTTTAGAGTGCATCATGTGCACCATAGCCAATCAAATTGCACATTATATCTGCATTGTTTTAATCAGTAATACAAGAACCTATATACCATTCTTTGATAAGGATGGTTCTTATTTAATTAGTCTGGCTTGATACTTGATAACAGTGCTTGGGAGAAGTCAACAACAGATCCAGGGGGAGGGGTTGGGAAAGAACAAGCTTAAGAATCTGCAATACTTTTCTCTTTTTGATCGTCTTTTAGTTGGCTTACATAAATTATGCAGTTCATGAAACCTGGTTGAACAAATCACTTATACCCCAGCTTTTTAAAAAACGACTGGATGATTGGTTGCTTAAAGGTTACTAATTTGGTTGTTATTTTAGGACTGTAGGTATTTCAAGTCAGTTAAGACAGGAAGGGGGCCACTGAAAGAAAATTGGAGGGTAGGTAGATTTTCGGTTCTAAGAAAAAAGTTATATCTGGAGGTATGATGCCTGCCTTAGTTTGCAAGTTTTCTTTCAGTGATTTTGTTTCTTTCATTAACTGTGTTGCTATTTGATCAAGGTGTGTGAGTGACGTACAACTTATTTGTACAGTTTATATTTAGTATGTTCTTCACTTATTAGGATTGCTTGCAGTTGTTTTTGCTAAAAACAATAACATTATTTGCTTAAAGACAGGAGGTGCACACACAATAGTAAATTAAAGTAAATGGTCTAACTTGATCTATTTCTGTCATGCCCACAAAAGTTGTACACCCAAAGTCATTGTACTTAAAAAGTAGCTTACAATAATTTATATTGACTTTTATGATCTTTACTCAAATCATTTGAAACAAATTTGAGACAAACACTGATTGAGCATATTTATAAATGACTTTCACGCTGTAGCATCTAAAGCCTTTTTTCAATAATTTCTTTAATGTGTTGCGAGGAAATTGTTAAATCAAACTACAAATTGATTTGCTAGTGATCAGCTTTAACAATTTTTTTCTGGCTTGTGTATGTTTTAGGAAAGTCTTAATGTTTGATGCTGATCTCTAATCTCTCTTTTGTCTGTATAAAAGGATGACACACAGCCAATAATGTGCTCCTACAAACTAGTCAATGTTCGTTTTGATGTTTGGGGGTTAAGTCAAAGAGTGGAGTCTTTTGTTCATAAGGTATTGTAACACATATATAAACTTTAAGAATTTAAAATCATTTTGCCAACGTGAGGTTGGCCACAGTTAAAAAATATGACCACTGGCTCCTGGGACCAGTACTAAGGGTTGACCTGAAGAACTTTAGTGCATATTAAACTACAGTTGAACCCCAATGACTTGAACCCTAGATATCTGAAATTCCCTGCAAACTCAAAGTAAAACTTGTTTTTCCTAATGTGTTTTTGTAATCCAACCCTGGCCCTCTAACTTGAAATCCCAAAAATTCAGAGTAAATTCAGTTTCCCTTCAGTTGGTAGTTCGAGTCACTGGAAAATGTTCTAAATAACATAATGCTCTCTACAAACATACACAGCATTTGATTTAGATGTGGTGTTTTCAATGAATAGTTTTTAAAACACACTCACACTACTTTTTAAAGTGTAGCGTTTATAAAGATTATCACATTTTTGGGTAAATTCACAATAGCTGTGTTCTATTAATTTCATTCCAGTATCTGAAGATGTTAGCCATATTGACTAAGAAACATCATGCCACTCAGAAATGCTAAGAGTTGATGTTATGCTTTTCACGAGGGCCCCCTACTAAACACATGTCTAGTGTATAAACACCAAAATCACTAAGATTGTGTATTAGTTATACTTGGAACAAAAAACCTTTAATTAATTCAAGATCAGTTTTTACAAACTCCTTTATCTGCAGTTCACTCAGTTGTCAACACCACCAGGCTATCAAATTTCAAAGATTATGGCCCATATTGTCCCTAAGTGCCTTTTGATCCTAATTTCAAACCATTATAATTTTGGTTTTAACTTCTAATTTCTATTATACTAAATATGTGAGTGTGTACAAGATGTTTTACTGTTGGGCCACAGACAAGCATTTGCATGGATAGACAATTGGATTGGTAAGTATGTGTACTAGCTAGTTTGTGTTTCTCCTTTTCAGGTCCCAAGCCTTCTGCGAGTTCTCAGAGTTCTAGTGTTTAACTGCCTTGTTACAGATATAATCATTACCTACACAAATCATAATTAATATTTAAGATCAAGGTAGATGTTTAGAAAAATAATTCAACCTACTACTACTAACAGTTCTGGGAGGGGATCGAGCTAGTAGGGTCTAAACTGGGAGGGTGTAGAGACTGGGAGGGGATTTAGCTGGTAGGTTTAAAATGGGTGGTTTGACCAAGTCCACATGTAAACAAAAGTAAACAAAAAGAACAAATTCTATAGAGTTAGTTTTAACCACTCAAATAAACAGGTAGACATTTCAGTATCCCGACACAAGCAGCCTTTTGTGAATTTACAAATCTAGAGTAGTTCTTTTTTGAGAAACTTTGCTGTATGTGAACTTAATCTGGGTAAATCCCTTAAGTAACACAATATTCTTGCAAAAATGGAGCAACCCAATTAGTCTTTGTAATCATTTATGATAATATTCATACATACATTGCAGGGGTTGAACAGAAGAAAGAAGTAACAAATGATTTTAGACTTTAAACAATTAACTCCTGTTAAGCAAACGAAAATGTTGTTTTAACTAATTATTGAGTCTTTACAACTGTAGATATGAATGAAGAAGAAGTACGAGAGTTTGAGAATAAGATGCAAAAAGAGACAAACAACAAAGTGGGTGCAGAAGTGTAAGCTGTCCGACTGCTTCGTCAAAAATTGCACACCAATTGTAATAATTGTAATTGCATTTAACATACATGTTACTGTCATTGGAACCTTTTTTTATAATATATTTTGTTTAAATTCTAGTTTTGAACACATTTTTGTAACATATACATTAAAATACCACAAGGGTGGGGCAAGCATGTTACATAATATAACTGAGGCAACTTGAGTATGCTCAGATGTATCATGAGGGATGTGGCTTTCCTGGTGTTTGGATTCAGCTGAATTTAAATTTCATTAGTCCTTACAACACATGAAGTCTCAAATGATTTTTTTGGTGCAAACACAAACACAGAGAAACTATATTTTGTGATAAACAACTCTTTCATCTTTTGTTACACTGCTCAGAAATCATTATTTAACACTTAGCATTACATTACTTACTGGTTGATATTACAATTTTAATTGTAAAAACTCACATTCCTAGTTCAAAAAATTAGTATACAATGATAATAGGAACTTTCATCAAACATCACCAGATAACAAAAACTTCAAACTAGGCCAATTATTGCTGCAGAAGACTTTTTCATTTGATCAGTTATTTTAAAACAGTATTTTCTTGATAAATAAGTTCAGCAAAAAAGGGTTTTTGAACAAGTTCAACATTCATTTCAATATGACGTTTAACAAGAGTTCTGAGCAACAAAAGGATTATTAAATAGTTCTAAAATTTTTGGCATAGGAATTGATCTTAATAATTATGATAAACTGTTAACAATTGAATTTCTCACTATGCAAAGTCAAATTCTTTTAACTTGATAGAATGTAAACAGTGGCCAACTGTCAGTGAGTGACATGTTGCTAATTGGTATTGATTTTGGCTTTACAGTCAGTGTTAATTTTTATTGATTATCAGCACCATGACGGTGACTTAATTACCTATCATATTTAACTTAGTAGCGATTACCAGTATTTATACGACTTCAGCATTGCTGGTTCTTATATAGTTTAGTGTTTGCTTTGAACTTAATTACAGAATAGTTTGACCATTTGATCAAGAAATTTATTGTAGGTTTTTTGAAGGGACAAAATAAATATCAACAGTTTAGAGAACTTTAGATTAAAACAAGGTTCAAAATGTCATTGAAGTAGCTGGGAGTATTTTCTTCACGTATGAACCATGGATAGTTTATGAAGATTAGTAATGATTAATACAACTAATAAAATTAATCCATCAGTGTGCAACAGTCCCCAATAAAGTCATTTGAACCTTTACCTCCCATCAGTGTCGTTTTTGGTCAACAGTATCCATGTATTCCACCCTTTCTTTGATCAAATTTTTTAAAAATTAATGTTTGTTGTTCCATTCCATGACCCACCTCTGCAGGGCTGTTGTTGGCTCTCTTCTGGGTGTGCTATTTACAGCTTGTTGTTTTACTTGGTCGTGACTTAGTAATTTACTTGTCAATTTCGTCATAAGAATGCAAGTAGACTGGCTTAGCCTGGCGACGCAGCTGATCTTGAGCTTTCCTTTCTTTTTGCCCAGATTTTGTGACAGCACCCAGGGGAAGATTCATCTGTTCGTGAAACAAAAGTTTTCTGTTTGAATGACAATCTGTAATAAGGTCATTTAAATTGATTATAATTTAAACATTTATAGATATTACTCAACAGCATTTCCTTCAGCTTGGTTCATTTAGGCCAGTGCATACAATCCCATTTTTCTGAAGTGTTTTAAGATGGATGAGAGTCTGACTTCTCCTGGGCAGTACCCCAATCCATCCCAGGTTAGCCCTTAGCAGAATATAGTACTCTTTATACAGCTGAGTTGACTGGAACAAGTTGGGTAAAATGTCTCCAAGGACATGTGGAAGCCGGACCCAGACAAGTTCACCTTGTTTCCAGAAATTAGCCACAGTTTTGTGATGCTCAAAACTTTTAGTCCAAATGCTTTTATTTACAATTTGTTTTTAGTATTCTCATATATCAATCCTACATTTTTCATTAACTATTAATGGTCAAATTATTTTTTTTGTCTCAAAAATTCTGACAGGTTATTGTACATAGCCTTACCAGTCTTGGGTATGGACTTCTATAGTGGAAAGCTGTTGGTAAACAAAACATAATCTGTCAATATTTAAAGACAAACATAACTACCAGGATATATATATATATATATATTTAACAATTATCCCTTGACCCCAAATGGGCTAGAAGCCAATAGCCCATGAGGCCGCTGGCTGAGTTGGTCAAAAATAAGAAGTAAAATATCTTTTTATAAAGCTCTAAAATTAATTTTTTAATGTTTACAGCAAATATGATCACGCGCAATCAGTACTCGTAGGCTATCACTAATAGCCTATGAGTAGCGTAGCCAACCAGAATGCAGCATTCATGATAGACCACTAGCATGATTTTACTAATATTAATTGTCAGTGATTATTAAGGTAACCGAAAACCTTTCAAATAACAAGCCCATGTCCAGGGTTAATTAGTTCTGAAATGCAAGGTTCAAATTTTATACCCAAAAACATCCCTGCCTTAAAACCACCCCACAAGAAAAATGCTACTTTTTTTGGTCAGCCCGAAAAATCCCATATTAAATTGGAGAGCTCTACCAGTAATAACACTTGTCAGATTATGAGTAACTTCCATTTGACTAACTATCTATTTTGTCAGGACATAAGTTATGAATTTGTGTGACTTCAAACTATTAATTGAGGTCTTTAAGTCAAAATTAATTATGATAAATACTACTCCAGATTACGGGTGCAAAAAATTGGCAACCCAAAAAAATTCCTTCAATTTTCAAAGTTATCTGTGACAATATTTTACGAACCCATCTCAATTCTACTTTCGGCTTCCTGAAGGCAAACTTTTATTTCAGCTGGATCAGTAACCTGTTAAAATGAAAATAAAATAGTTACAACTACAAGTATAATTTTTTCTAGTGTCACAGAAATGCAATTATTTTTAGTCGGTCTACTCCGCAGAGTGCCTGATGCTCGGTTTTGCCTATCTGTCATGTCACATTTGTAATTGGTTGGGAAGGGTCACATGATCAACCAATTACCATAACATAGACAGCACATGTTCTGATGGCTCACTTCGAAGAAGGAAAGTTGATTTATTAAGTTCTACTTCAGTGTCTATCAATGTTCAGGATGGCGAAAAAACTACTAGAACTGCTCACAAATTCACTACCAATTGTACTAGACTTATTTAAAGGATATCAAGGAGGGTCAGTTTCGAGATGGGTCATTCCACAAAACAAAAAGCTTAAAATGAACTCTGATCAAATTCAAATATACTCAAGTGAAAGTCAGAGGACAATACTACTGTAACTCTTAATGCACCACATTATATATCCAAATTCACAGTAACATGGACTCCATATTCAGGAATTGCTCAACAAGAGGAAAATCAAGACTCAACATTGATATGTTAAGCTATGTATCATGTATTGTTAGATGGTTTTGTTAACAATATTTTCTTTTTGATTATGTTTACTTATTGAACGCAGTCTTGTTTGAACATGTTGCTATAAATTGAAGCCTTAAAGTCTTCTGTTGTGTATTGTAGCCCGACTACTTGCTCTTAGAGTGTCTAGTTTTCCTATAAATCAAAATATAAATCATTAAAGGGTTTCACATACAAAATAATTCACCTTTTCCAAAAGGAGAAAAAAAAGTGACAAAGACGTATTCCCTATTTATGGAGCCCGCAAAGTACCATTCATACTTTTTTCTCATTTTGATCATTTTTAGTATGCTACTTAGGTTGTGGGTTGCAACAGATTGCAAGTGGCAATTAAGATTTTGATTAAGATCGAATTTCCCAAAAGAGTATCTTTGATGGGTCTTATTTAACAACCTTAGTCGCAACTAAAGTTGCAGCTTAAGAATCATTCAAATTAAGTAGCAATTTAAGTTGCAATCCCAGTGACAAGTCTCAACTTGCAACCTATCTTGCAATCTAGGGAGCAACCTAAGAAAAACCAACAACTTCAGACAAAAAGTATGAATGGTAATTTGAACCTGTGCAAGATCTGCTAAATTTTTCTTAGAAAAACGTGTGAGAATGGTAACTCTAGATTATTGTAAAAGTAACTTTCTTTATAGTTTCTTACTGTATCCACATAGTTACGAATATCGTCTAGTAACTAGAATCTTAAGGTCGGCGCACACTTGAGGTAAAGAGCTGAGCTGTTTGCTCGCGAGGCTGTTTGCTCAGCTTGTTCCGCGCGCGTGCGGCAAAACTTTAGTGAGATTTGAGCTCGCGAGGCAAAAACCCACTAATATTTTGCAGCACACGTGCGGAACAACCAAGCAACAGCCTCGCGAGCAAGCAGCTAAGCTCTTTACTTCAACTGTGCGCCGGCCTTTAAGACTTGACTCTGACTTGTATGCACAGTCTTGCTACACGAGGAAATATTCCTTGCTAGGACCTTGATTTGCGAGACGAGTTGCCCAGGCCATTGCAGCATATAACATTCGTGGATTGGCTAAAACCGTTGCGAGACTGTTACAGACGTCAATTAGATCCAGTTTTACTCTTTGCAATGATTTTTTAGTTACATAGTTGTGCGCTGTGGCTTGAATGGCTGGTAAACGCAACTTGTCTCGCATTCCAATTGGCATTGCGAGACAACTAAGTTCAACTAACTGCACGAAAAATTGCCTACAGTAAAATCAGCTTAAAGTATTGGTAACGGGAAAAAATGTATAACAACATTACGTTCTTATTCTTTCGGAACAGTTTTCTTGCTTCTTCGCGAATATACTTTCTCTCGACCTCTGTGTCCACAGCGCTTGCTGGCTTCGATACATCTTCCACCGCAACTGCTTGCCAAGTGCGAGCGATTTGGAAGATACGACGATAAGTCGACAGCACTTCTCTTTTGTACATCTTACCACAACCAACTTTCTATCGCTGGTTCGTTATTCAGATTGATTTACTCCGAGAAAATTGAGAAATCGTATTTTCCGCCATGTGTGCCGACATCTTTGTTATCCTTTGCCCCAGGCCCACGCAGCTTTCGTCACCGACATCGACGTCACACATGCATAAGCTAAGCACTGATGAGTTTTTTCCTCCAAACTTTGAAACTTACTTTCTCTAAAATACACATTTGACCCATTTCCAGAGAGAATTGACGGAAAATTCGGTCGAGTACAGTTTCTCAGCCCGACAGTGTAATTCACTCTGCATAATTTTTTTTTCTTCATTGTATAATTTTTTTTTCAGGCGACTGACCTTGCAGGAATTTTTTTTTTTAAATATTTTCCCCACCCCTCCCCTATCACCTTTCTAATGGTCCGTCCTTAAGAAGTTTATCTTTTTGCAAGCCAAATAAACTAGTAATACGTCCTATAAAGTAGAACCTTTTTAGAAAAACGCTGCACAAACTCTGTCCCCAAAAGAGAGAAGCAAATTTAACAAACGAAAATGTCGAAACTTCGGAGTGTACTTCGGGGTTAATGGATTGGGATACACTAAAAATGTAAAAAAATTCCCTGAAAAAAAACACAATAACAAAAGGCGAGAAAAATTTCGACCCTTAGAAATATCTTGTGGCATCAGTTTTGAATTCTCTCTGAAATCCCCCTAAAATATACCAAATTGACCCCCCAAAATATGACAAACACCCTAGTGGGAGTTACCGTCCACCCAATCCCCCCCCCGTTAAAATTTCAAATAAGTTATAAGATGAAATTCAAAGTTTTCAGGAATTCAATTTTAAAATCTCCTAGCGAGTCACCGGTTGACAGTTTACGATCGTTGATGAGCAGTTTGCGAAATGAACACAGAAGTAAAGAAAACAAAACCAACTGTATGTTAAAAGTTTAGTGTTCAAAATAACTTCTATTCTTCTTACTATGTAAAAGAAAAAAAGTTTGGCTCAATTGCCTTGAAGAAAGTTCTTCGAAGAGCTGTCGAGAATTTGTTTTTTTTTTACGAACGGGGGCTCGGGACCGGTTGTTGCCATGACGATGAAAAATTGTTACTATTCTTAAGAAAACCTCAAGGTGCATGCGCAACAGCAGCCCAAGTTTGGCTAGAATTCACCCAAAGGTTGTTGATTGGCAGCAGATTTCAAAAAAACTGAAAATTTACATGTACACCAAGTGATGTCATCAGCTGAAAATATCAATGATCTAAAATATCTCG
Source organism: Hydrozoanthus tunicans (assembly GCA_026413305.1). Lineage (NCBI taxonomy): Eukaryota > Metazoa > Cnidaria > Anthozoa > Zoantharia > Hydrozoanthidae > Hydrozoanthus > Hydrozoanthus tunicans. The sequence goes on from JAOBAT010054103.1 coordinate 18,298, forward strand.
TGACCTATAAAAGATTTTGAATCCGCTGAGGTAACAAAATAATTCATTTCATAGGCAATTTGAGATGAGCGAAGGTCTCTTGGGCCACCTGGACTGGAGAAGATTGAGTGCGAAAAAGGAAACTGCACATCCTACAGCACTCGTCTTTATTTCCATATGCGCTTCCTAGTTTTTCCGTGGTGTGTAAGTGGATTGGTATCATTTGCTCCCGCTCATCAGTCAAAAACACGAGCGCGGCTATGACAAAGAAACGATTTTTATTTGTAAAGTCACTGAGAGGTGTTTTTCTCTTTTTAGTGGCGGTGGAAATGAGATAGTGGCAGAGAAGGACGATGGATGTAGAACTTCCTTCCATTTAACAAGATTAAACTCAATTCAGTAAAAAATATCATTACTATAGGGGGAAAATTAGTACATGACAAACGGAGTACGCCTATAATTGTTTTGATCATTCGTTCTTTACTAAGGGAATCCGAATTACTGTGTTGTACGTTAAGGTTCTTTATTTAGCTCTGGGTAAAAATCAGGATGAACTTCTTCTCTCTTCCAGTTTTTTCATCAACGATTCACAATCCTCAGCAACACTAAAATAGGATGCAGCTGGTATATTTATAAAACCTTGTTTAGTAGCGTGGTCAAACTGTAAACAAAAGAAGAAAAAAGAATTGTTAAAATTAACCTGCGTGTGCGGATGGGAACTACAGGAAAGAAATAGGTGGCCAACTTTAACATCACGATCAGTTTTATATAAAGACTATTTGTGACACCCTATCTATAAAGTGCCCGGCGGCAAATCTTGTGCCCATCCACAACTCAGTGTCGGTATAGGCAGCCCTAACTGTGTCTACACAGATGTCTGTTCCAGTATAACCAATCCTGTATCTACGCACATTTCTGTTTCCGTGAAGCAATTAGAAAAGTGTCAACGAATTTTTGAATAACTGTGTTCACGTACGTATGAGTACCAGAATAAAAACTTACCCTAACTGTTTAAAAACGAGGTTCCAGTATAAAAGGGTTAGGCCCGCTCCTTTTTCGACCCTTTTCATGAAATTTGAATACATTTTGAAATGTAATGGCGGCCACTGATAAAAGAAACAACCCACTTTCAACAATTCGAAGTCATTTATACCATAATCGTGAAACAGCTTCATTTTTTCATAGTAATACCGATCTACTGGTGTGAAAGGCTGCTAATAAGCGTTAAAATATACGAAATTTATCGCCAGAGCAATTCGAAATGCGCGCGTGCTTCACAAGACCAAATTAGACAAACAACGTCAATCGAGGCCCGCAGTTTTTCGTTATTTTATTCGGTGAAACTTCGCTTCAGGAATTAAAATTCATAGCTGTAGCATTAATAAAGTTAAAATCAGCCGAATACCGTCATGGCAAGGCATGAAATTGCGAGACTAATCTAAATGCAAATAAAACGGAATCAAAAGCGCGCCAAAGCCGGCAGAGAGCACGGACCTTTATAGATGTTAACTCGACGGCGGATGATTGGAAACTGAACGTGTGAAACCCCTGGGCTCAGCCCTTTTAAACTGGAACCTCGTGTTTAAAAGCATCAGGAGGCATAATGGCTAAAAATAAATATTACGTAAAGGATATTTATCAACTGATCCAAGAGCGCGCGTTGGATATATATGAGATGGTAAATAGCCAAAGAGGCACAAAGCGCTGAGTTGACTATAAACCATCTCAATATTCAACAAGAGCGAATGGAATAATTAATTTGTTAAATTTCTTGAGGTTTTTAAACCTACTTGAAAACGGCAGCTAAAACTTGTTCAGAGCCATATTTCAGCTTTGCAACACTGCGCAGTCAGTTTCCAGTTACAGTCAGTTCGGTATATGAGTTGATAGCCGTAATTGACTGAGCCAATCAGAACGCAACAGACGCAATATTTGAGGTTGAAAACTTAATGAAAATAACAAAATGAATAACAGAACAAAATTCCTTACCATAGCTAAAAGATGATCATAGTAATTTGCTACATTCATTATTCCAACAGGCTTGTTGTGAAGTTCCAGCGTAAACCTAGGATAAACAGTCAACAAAGTTATTTTATAAACCAATCTTGATCCCTCTCTAACTCTAAATGTATGTGAATAGGCCTTATTCAATTCAATTCAATTTTATTAGACTTCATACACATTTACAAGATTGAGACACAACACTGGCCTGCAAATAGTATGGAACTAACCGAGGCAGGTCAGTGGTTACAGTTGATAAACGTTCCTAGCTAGAATATACAAGGCATATTAATCATATTAAATTAATTGTAGAGAGATTTTCAAGGATTTAAACAGCACTGAAATTGATAAGTAATATGGTACAGAGAAAGAAAAAAAAGACTAACGTGATAATTAAATGAATTTGCGCACAGGGAGTTACGAAACTGCCGGTTTCAGTTTTGAGAAAGCCTGTATAGATTCAGAGACATCAAAATAATGATCCTCACTCTTGAGAGTTGAAAAAAGACGATCCATTAAGTATTTTTTAAAACTCCATTTAGACATGACCCAGATATTGCCTGGGATAGAATTCCATAGTATGACACCATCTGCGAGAAGGAATTTAGTTCCGATTGAACGAAGCCTAAACGGTTTAGTGAAGAGATTTTTTGATGTAGAAGATCGTGTTGTATATTGGTATAAAGCACTGACATGGGTAAAGAGCTTAATCAGGTTTTCGGGGGCATTTTTGATAATGACATCATACATTAGGCTAGAAAGAGAATGAACATACATGGTGTTCAAGGATGGGATTTTAGTTTTTATAAAAAGTGGGATTGCACTTTGTTGATTACTTTTAAAAAAATTAATCTCAAAGCTCGTTTCTGTAAGCGTAAAAGTATGTAGAAAAGTGATTTTGAGCTCTGACCCCAGATTGCTATTCACTAGTTTAGGTAAGGGTGGATGAGCGCCTAATACAACATGATCAAAGTTTCTTTGGATACGAAATGCATGTTTACGTTAAACACCCCCAAGCCTCGCTTTCGAATCACAAAAGTGTAAATATTTTCATAAATCAAATCCAAAAGCGTCCACAAATGAAAAGAATTCCTTCGTGAACACGGTTTGCATGTGCAAAATGCCCACACCTATTTCTTGATTACGAGGCTTCGGGGTGAAATTGACTAATTTGACGTAACATTGCAAAGGCCTATTGAATTAGGAAAGGACTTATAAATTCAACTTTGATGGTAAACAAAAAAACACCTGTTCTGTACTCTAGGGTAATATGTTTAAATTATTACCATGTTATCATTTCCAGTAACTCTTCAAGAGTACCTAAGCCTCCTGGTAAAGTAACAACTACATCTGCCTATAAAAAGAAAAAAAATAACAAAAAACTGTTAGTTGTATTAAACATGATACCACGGGAAGTTTGAAAATTAACTTCTTGGAAATCTTTTCTTCGACAATTAGAAATTCAGAAGATCTAATTAGATTTAAGTACTTTGTACGAACCCTCTCAATGTCCAGATTTCTTTTCAAGATGTTACCTTGATCGAGTTAAGACAACCTCTAATAGTACGGATCGAAATACTCTTTACGATCCTTTGCATTGATTTCTTTCTAATATTTCACTTTGATCGAGCTCCAGAGTCCCCTTGCCCTTGGAATTCATGGTGAAAATACCCTGTTATCTTCCACAATTAGAAATTAGGAAGATAGAAACGAATTTTTCACCATGATTCTAAAGGGAAATGATTTTGAATAGATGCCACACAAATGAATTAAAAACTTTAAAAATCACTGTCGCCATTTATATAGAACTTATCATTCGCCATTCTGAAGCGAAAGTCTTTGAGGTATCAAAAGGAAATTTGCGTGTGTGAGCTTCCAAGATGTTCCTGAATCACGTGACTTCAAAGGCTTGACATACTCGACATTATGGTCCTAGAGACTGAGAAGTAAAATAAAAGCACCGATCGACGTTTGAAGTAATAAGATTTTGCTTCCAAAAGTCCATAGTAGTGCAACCTTTTACCGAGATTGTACGAACCCTTTGAATGTAAATCTCTTCAAGAAGTTACCTTTCACGAGTTTCAGACACCCTTTGATCGAAATGACCGAAGTACTCTGTGCGGATCCTCTGAATGTTTTTTTTTTCAAATGTCATCTTCTTGACTTTTAGAAACCTCTTTGAGAGTTCAGTCAAAATATCCTATACAAAAATTAAAACTTATACGTAAAATGGATTTCTTTTCACCAAGTTCCAGAAAGCCTTTTCATAGCACTGATCGAAATCTTCGCTAAGAACCGTTTGAGCATTTTTCTTCCCAATATGTCATCCTGATCGAGTTTCGAAAACCTCATTGACAGTTATTGTCAAACTAACCAATAAGAACCCTTTGAATGGATTTCTTCCCAACATGCTATTTTCAAGTTCCAGAAACCCTTTCATAGCACTGATCGGAATCTTTCTATGAATCCTTTAAATTGATTTCTTTCAAATAAATCACCTTGATTGAGTTCCATAAACTTCTTCGACAACTTAATTTAAATAATTTGTACGATTCCTTTAAATGAATCTTTTCATTATGTCACCTCTATAGAGTTTCATAAACCCATTTCGGAAAACAGATCGAAATCTTCGCTATACGAACCATTTGAATGGTTCCTTCATAATTTTTCATCTTGATCGAGCTCCAGAAACCTTTTTGACAGCTAAGGTTAAACTACCCTGTAAGAACCCTTTGCAGGGATTTCCTCTAAATATTTCACCTTCATCAAGTTTCTGAACGCTTCAAGTGGATTTCTTCCGAACAGATCATCTTGATCGAGTTCCGAAAACCTCATTGACGGCTATGGTCAAATTAAACCCACTTTAAGTTATAGTTGAGATCATCTATACAAACCCTTTGAATGGATTTCTTCTCAAAATGTCATTTCCTTATGAGTTCCAAAATACCTTGTATGGAAGTTTTTGAGAAGGGTTTCTTTTCAAGATGCCACTTTGATCGAGTTCCAGAAAACACTTTGATAGAATTGATCAAAATACTCTACACGAACCCTTGCAATGGATTTCCATTCAAGAAGTCACCTTGAGAGAGTTCAAGTAACCCCCTTCGAAGTTATGGAGGAAATACGTTGCACGAACCCTTCGAAAGGATTACTTCTCAATACATCACCTTGATCGAGTTCCAGAAAGCCCCATGGAAGTTATGGTGGAAATACATTTTATAAAGCCCTTTGAATGAACTTCTCCTCATTAAGTCATTTCGATCGAGTTCCGAAAACCCCTTTGACATTTATGGCCGAAAGACCTTGCACGAACCCTTTAAATGGATTTCTTTTCAAGATGTCACCTTGATCGAGTTCCAGACATCCTTTGACAGTACCGATCGAATTACTCTGTACGAATCCATTGAACGAATTACTTTTCAAGGTGTTAACTTGATCGAGTTCCAGAAACCTCTTTGATAGAAATGATCGATACACTCTGTACGAACCCTTCCTTTAATGGATTTCTTTTCATGATGTCACCTTGACCGAGTTTCAAAAAACCCTTAGACGGAACCAATCGAAATACTCTGTACGAATCCTTTGAATGGATAATTCTCCTCAATATATGTCACCTTCATTAAGTTCCAGAAACCCCTTTCATGATACTGCTTGAAATCCTTTGAATTGACTTCTTTGCAATAAGTCACCTTAATTGAGTTTCCGAAACCTCTTTGAGTTGACGGCTATGTTCAAAATACCCTATGTGAACCCTTAGAATGAATTTCTTCCCTATATTTCAACTCTTATCCATAACAGAACTTTTATCCCGCATAACAGTTATAGTCGAAAATGCTGATCGATCTGTACGAACCCTTTAATAGGATTTTTCCCACTGTGTCACCTTCATCAAAGGAACCTTTGAGAGAACTGAAAAAAATACTTTGATAGAGATTACTTTTGGTAACCTTGTTCCTACATCGAGAAGCAGGAAACCTTTGTGTTGTGATTGAGATATACCGCAAGAATAACTTGTTCAAATTAAGTTCCTCTCAATATGTAATTTTCACTGATATACTGATTGTAACAGCCAATGAGAACCACTAGAGTTCTGTTAAGTGTTTCACTCTAAAAGGGGAAGCACTTGAATGAAATCTTTATTAACATGCGTGTCTCCTCCATTATAACCTGTAACGTTTTTGACAGCCCTGAAAGAAACTAAATATGAACAACTGTTTTGCAACTAGTATCAAGACCATAAAGTCTTAGGTAGCCCAGATTAAAGCATTGTGTGTGAACCACTTGAATGGAGTTTTGCTCCATGCTTCATTTTTACCGAAACACAGTGAGTTCTTGAATGACAGTCTTAATCGAGGAAAAAAAAGTTTCAACAGTACTTACATCCGCACTTAGAAAGCCTTCTGATTAAAGCAAGTTGTATAGGGGTTTAAATGAGAAACGATCCCATTCACAAAAACTTTGGGTTTTGACTTGCCAATTTTTGCTTATAGAGGCTTCCTTTCGAACAAGTTATAGTAGCTGAACAGTTCGTTAAACTAAGGGTTTAGGTGGGGCAGTTCAAAGAATGATGGAAAAACAGATTATTTATTTATTTATTATTTATTCGATTCTTAATGTGGAAACCCTTGTTCCAACTAATGGCCTAGCTTCATTTTGTTTATGACATTCCAATAAAATTGTCCTAGCGCCAGTCACATCTACAGTAACAACTGCACAGCAGACAAAATAGGAATTTCATAAGGAGAGGTAAACTGTGGTTATGTGACTTCACAATGTAACAAAAATGACACTGTGTTATCATCAAGACTGACTGCAGCTGGCAAATATATACAAGGTACAGTGGCAGAGAAGATTAGATGACAAAGACTTCTGACACAAATTTGGAAAATAAGGTCAACATTTTCTAATTCACAATTTTGGGAGTCCATAATGCCCTAAAAACATTGGTGTTAATATCTGAAGCCTCTAACAAGTTTTGTAATAGGAAAAGCTCAAGATGCTTAGAATATTGAAATTTTGACCAAATGCTTTTTTTTTCTTTGGTAAAAAAACTGAACCTCATCGAATCTCTTCCCCATGGCCTATTGTTATTAAAATATGTGACTGGCTCCCCTAGGAGTCTTTCTTATTTTACTTAAAATATAATGTAAACTGTTTGTGACTCTGTGGCTTTTGGTTTAGATTTTTTTTAGGCCAGTAAATTCTCAGTCGGGCGAGTGATTTCCAGATGCTGATTCTCTAACTGTTTTCAACTCTGAGAATTACTATTAATATGTATAATCCACAAACGAGTGTTTACCTCCTCTATCATCTTTTTCTTACGAGTATGCATGTCTTGTACAATCACTGTTCTCCCTACATCCTTGAGAAGGTTTCCTCTTTGGTCTACGGCACAACAACAACAAAGTTTGAAGCAAACAAGATATAGTTCCATAAAGTTACAATTCTTTGTATATATGCACATGAAATTATTCAAATGAAGAAAATCATTAAATAAGACTGCTCATACCAACTACAACAAAAAAAGCAACAGAAAAAAATTTCAAAAAAACAAAAACTCTTGGTAAGAAAAACTTACAAAGCCAGGGGAGTACTTCCTATAATGGGGTGAGTGGTACGACAGTCATTTTTCGAGGGGTTAAAATTGTCAGTCTGGTATTTTTTAGGGGTTGTTAAAACAAGTCCTGTGTTGGTATTCTTATGGGTTGACCACCTGCCATCCTTTGTTTTAGCAAACACAAGTACTGAAAAGAAGTTAAGACAAAAGTCCTTTGGCAAATGTCTTAATATTACATACATAGAGATTACATGAAGTAATTTTTTTATTATGTTAGTACTGAGATAGTACACAATGCAAAAACAAATAAAAATAACAAACAAATGGAAATAGTCTTTTTACGTAGTTTCACGTCGCCCCAGCACATATCTCTATGCTCCATACAACCTTGCAGTCCAAAATGAATGGTGTTGTTAAACCAAATAGTATTTTATAGCAAAGCTTCAGCACTTCTCATAGAGAACATTGACTTCCTCTTTGCTTAGAGTGACAGAGGCGTTCGGTTGTTTCCTTTGCTTTTCTGCTTGAGGTCTTTTTGTTTTGATTGTAGAGCCTTTCTTGCTTGTTCAAACTCTCTGTCCTTGAATATACTATAGCCATAATTTTGCCTTTTAAGGTGTCTTTCAAAGCTTGCAAACATCGAACGGAGAGAATTTGGTTCATATTCTTCGTTACTGTCTTTTTTACGAACAGCAAGGACAGACTCGCTCAGGTAGTCGTTGAGTTGTTATGGTGAAATCTTTTCTATTTTCTTTGTTTCTTTTTTACATGATACTAGGAATTCCTGTAAAAGTGCAACATTCTACTGTGTTTTTTGCTTTGTGTTTTCGTTTTCTTGATTTTCTATAAACCTGAGCAAATCTTGAAGAAGCCGACACAGTGACAACTGCGAAGGCGGGAAAACTTGATACAACTTTCGTCACTAGTGAAAAAAATTGTATCAGCGCTATGATTGGCTATTTGATATTTTTCACCCGTGAAAAACATCGTATGACCAATCACAACTCAGGAAAAAAAGTTGCCTCGAAATTTATTGCGTAATTTGCAAACAAATATATCTCAGTACTTATATAATAAGTGCCTTTATCTACTGACTTTTAAGTAGAACATAAATGTGAAATTAAATTTATGTTAGAGCATAAATGTGAAATTAAAATTTATGTTCAGCACAACATGAGGGGACTTAGCAAATCCGCTAGCTACCCAGGAAGAGTTTTCAGCTTTCAACTAGTATATTTTATGGTACAGTAACTTTAAAACCCAGAGGTACTTCTAGATGAAAAAATTTTTATCCCTTGGTATCTTTTAGGTATTTTGGGCAATTTTTGCAACAGCCATTCCTACCCTTTTAGTCCCAAAGTTTTGCATTCAAAGTATTTGTCAAAATAGGGATCTTAAGCAGCAAGAATGGCAATATCCTAATCCTTTGAGCCATGGTTAGAACACTTTACCCAACTTGCTCCAGTCAACCCGGCTGTATAAATGAGCACAGAGGGACCCAATTACTAATTGGTCACCTAACAAACAAACAAAAATTGGCTGTAATAACAGGTTAGCTGTCTTAACGAAGTTATCTTTATAATAAAGTGTATCACTGGCCATTCAACTGGCAGACAAAAAAATGCAGTTATAATCAGGTGGCCATAAGGCAGGATTCCTCTGTACCAGCTTCTGCTAGGAGCTAACCTGTGATAGATTAGTGTCCTGTTCAGGGGGAGTCAAAGACTCTAATCCTCTGCACATCCACTCAACAATACGGAAACCAAAGTTAAGCGCAGGCCTAAATATAAAGGGCCACTTAGCTTCAGAAAGGATATAGCTTTTTAAGTACTGCTAGAACATTTACCTGACATTGTGCAAAAAAATTCCGGCAAGAAACCAGTAACCTCTCCTCCATGTTTGAGTACTTCATTTGCAACGATACCCATCAAACCAAAATCTCCCCCTCCATATATAAGGTGCATCTTGTTCTTGCCAATATATTGTCCTAAATCTAAATTATTGGTAAGATCTGTAAGATTCATTAACAAAATATTTTTACATTTAATAATTATTCATTGCAATTGGGCTCTCCATGTTCACAAAACAATACATGCACAGCTAGTAAAGATTTGGTTCAATGTGGGGCACCTTTAAACTCTGTTCTTTTGTTGTGAAGTGGCTTAGTTTTCTAGATTTTGAACTTTCTCAAGGTTAAGTCCAAGACCATAGAAATACTATTAAACAATGTATATTTGTTTTTAGTATGTATGAGACAAGTTTATGTTCAACCCATATGATACATGATTTTAAGTAGATAATACAGATAAATACAAGAGTTTGGAGAGAGGGAAGGATGCAAATAAAAAGATTCTTATTGGCACCTGTATTTGAAAATAGTCTAGTAATTGCATTTACCATTTTTAGAAAGAATTGTATAATATGTAATTGTCCTACACCTTAAACTACACACCTCATATGCATGCACACTTCATTTTCCTCTTGAGATTAAGGGATTAAGGAGTGGACCATTTCATTTTGAGCAGGGGGGGTGTGGAAGACCCATTCCATGCTGGTGAACAAGTAAAATATTTTTTCCTGTAAAAGTGCAGCACAATTAAGATATTTTTCCCCAATATATTCTATTGAACTTTCTGACTGCTTATTTTGCATGATTCTTTTTCCCTCGATTGTATGCTGCAAGATTTTTTTATTTTCTCCTAAGGTTGCAAGGTTTTTTTTTTCTAAATCTTCCAACCCAACCCCCCCCCCCTCAAAAAATCACTGGTCTTCCCCTAGTAGTCTGGGCCCGGTTGTTCAAGACCCCGATTAACTTAACCCTGGATTAAGCCTAATCTAGGGTTAAATTTGCTAACCTTCGGTTAGTTAATACGTGGATTAAAATGCGTTGTTCAAACGTCGATTAGCGAGCCGA
>JAOBAT010054114.1:1445-28742 GCA_026413305.1 Hydrozoanthus tunicans
TATGGGTGTGCCCCCCCCCCCCCCCTCAGGCCTTTAGTCGCATCACCTCTTGGAACACTTTACCTGAGCCAATTAGATCCCCTAGACATTTTCTTCGTAGACAAATTATCAAACATCTTTATAATATTTTTGTTTTCCATTTCTTAGATGATAATTGTAAGACATCGTGTTGCATTTGTATTTCTTATCATAAGCATGTGTCTCGCCCTCTTAGGTCTTCAGTTTATGGTTGTTTTTAGTTTTGTTTATGGGAAATTATGGGAGGGTTTACGGTATTTAGTATTGTTCTAACACTTTAGTTTTTTCTGTCGTGGTAATATTTAAAATCTTTGGTGTCTTTCGCAAATCTTGTCTATGGTGTTTAGATATTATAGCATAAAGTTTTCTCCAACCTTATACTAAAAATGTTTTACTATAGTTATCACTTGACTAGAAAACCTCTCAACTTAAACACAAAATGTATCGCTGTTTATTGCTTAAGGTTATCTCCTTACATACTGAGTAACCTGTATATTAGCTATTTACTCACTGAGGATTTTCTCCTATATCAGTATTAAATAACAATTTATCTCTTTTAGTTATCCCTCGTACCAGTAGGGCCAGTAGTATATAACAATTTATCAGTAAAAGTTACCCCTCTAATACCAATCTTTAATAACTCAGTATATAAAATTATCTTTAAAGGTTATCTTTTTATACAAATTGTATATAACTATATATATCACTTTAAGTTATTCTCCAATACCAGTGGCAAATAACCGCAAATTATCATTTAAGGTCATCCCCTTATATATCAATAGTATTACAATAACTACATTTTATTCTATATCCCCCATAACAGTTGTCGATGAGTACGTCAAAATCTCTAATTAGGATGATGGTAAATTTTCACCTATTACTGTAAGCGAACTAATGCGAGAGACCGAAGTCAAACTGCAAGTCTTCGTTTATGTTTTACGCCTAAAGTATGCCAGTTGTGAGTCTGTTTGAAATATTTTTGAGTATGAAGAAAAATGCCGTTGGCCTAATTTGAATAAACTGCTCTTTCGGTTGCTGAGATAATAAGAATCTTCAAAAATGCAAACTGCCAAAGTTAAGTGTCGAGAGCACAAAACAACACTTATTTCTTTAAAACCAAATAAATGACCCTGAAACCTGAATTGGGTGTGAAAAAATCTTGACTACTTTTCCCGCCATGCCAGAGCAGCTAGTAAGGTTTCGGCCTGCTGAAGGAGTGAATCAAGATGGTGGCTAATTTAGCGATATTTAAACTTCTTTAAAAAGAAATTGCATTTTATCCAATTCAAGAAAGAAATTCGGAAAATTAATATTTCTGTTCCATAGAATTCTCCCAAAAAGTCAGCTAGGTTCGTTTAGTACCACTTTCAATTTAGTCTTTAGAGAACTGTACTTTCTTAGGGGTTTAAAGCTGCCAGGAAAAACATTGGCAAGCTCCTTACTCAGACAAAATTGCCGTCTGGCTCGACGCAGATTTCCTAAACCCAATGAAGTCTTTGCATTGTTATAGGACCTAAATCGGCCGGTGGTTTGACCACTGACATGTGAAATAGTTTTCCGTTTCCGGGCCATACTAGAATGAATGGAAAAAACCAAACTGCAAACAAGACATGCAGCACATATGAAAAAGGCATGCATCGAAGTGTTCTATCTGAATTGGAGCTTTAACAAGATTATCTTTCCCTTTGTAAGTTTTGTTTTGATGAAAAGTGTGAAAAGTGAGAAAAAACAAGATTAAGCACAAGACGACAGTAGGGGGCGTTTTAAAAACATTTTAATCTCATTTGCAATCAATTGAAAGCTGGAATGTATTTCTTTTAATGAAAATAGTAATGGAGGTTCCCTTGATGCATGGTCTTGCAACTGAAACTCAGTCATGAGGAAAGAAAATGAACTTTTAAGGTTGTAGTATGTGCAAGCAAAAGAAAAGGTTTTATGAAGCTTAGACAAGGAATCTTTTCGCGTAGAATTCGCGTAGGTTTAATGTAAGAATCATTGTCTCTCAAAGTAGCTGCGAGGCGAAAGGCTGACTAATTCGTTTACTTGCTCAATCGGTGATAAAAACCTTCAATTTCTTCAATTTTGAAAACTTTTAATATCTTTCCGTTTCGATTTAATCTAGAATTTGTTGCTTCGGAATGTGTACGGTTTTTAAAAGAACCATGAACAGATAGGTTTGGCCGAGGCTTGAACCCCTCTAAATTACTCAATATCAGCTGACTTTAATTTTCATCTTATTCAGTGCTAACTTCAGGTTGTCGGTCGTCACATGCACAGATATTGTTTTCATCGTGTAAGTTCGTATCCCGTTTAACGATGATTTGTTTGCCGATAGACCAACGCATGGGAATACTAAAAAAATAAGATCAAGACAAAAATAACCCAAGAGGTTACTAATTAAAATGTCCAATCAGAGAGAAGCACACGAACAGTGTCCGTAGGCGTAAAGAGGTGCGCGTACATTTTAGTGAGGACTGAAATTAAAAAATATGAAAGTCACTCAAACAGTAACACGCAGTGTTTCCGTGGCAGTCTGTTGGGTTTTTTCCTAAAATTGAGGGCTCTTATCTTTCATGAATATATATGACATACACATTCTAACGTATTGAGATAAAAGGAAAAATTTCATGAAATTTTCTATGAACGACACACACCTTTGTGTGTTCTCAGACTCTTCATGACAGACATAACACACCAGCGCAATCATTATCGAAGCAAAATAGCATAGAGTAATGAGTTCTTGAACTTCACATAAGGTCGATAAACGTCCATGCATTTTTTTATTATTAACAAGCAAATTTCAGAACTCCACCATCAGTCGGCTGATTTATGCGGTAGTTAAATTGTTTCTTGTTTCTATATATTTGTCCTCTTTAGAACTGTGATGACAATTTCGCTGATCGCAGCGACTGGCGTGTAAAATCGCCCATACACATTATTTTTTTTGTAAGAATATCGAGGTTTAAAATCCCGAAAAATTTAGGAATATCTAAGAATAATGCTGAGGCTGAGATTTTGTTAAGAATTAATATAATTTCGTGCAACATGTATAGACTTGGGAAGGCAACTCCATGCTGGTAGACATATTCTATTGACCTGTATTCTAAGAATATTTTAAGCATATTTTAAGCCTCAAAAAGCCAAAAAAATTAGAATCTTGAGCCTGAGCCTGAAAAACACTATTCTTATAAAACAAGAGTGTATCTAGCATGTCAGACACGAGCGATTCAATCCGCCACGTTTCGCAGGCGATCGAATTCGCTGCGATTGGTGTATAAAATCGCCTAGTGTGTCCCGCGCTTCAGTTTCTTGGTTTTTGAAAATTCCCGAAGATACAAATCAGCATAGTGCATGCGCGCACTGTGTGGAAATTAAATTCCAACACCATTTCTAAGTCATAGAAACAGGTATACCGTAGTTATTCATCTTAAGCCAACACCATGATTTCACATAATTTCTGAATCTTGAACGCAAAGCTAGGTTGATTTGGGGGTTGCGGCTTAAAACCGAGTTTTTCGGAGAAAAAAAACCCGAGTGTTTTCCAAATATAAACTTGACAAAATGTGTTCATCGCGTCTCTCTAAAGCTTAATAGTGAGTGCGGCTTAAAAACGAATAAATATGGTAGGCTGTAACTATTTTACGCTTTTGTAGTTCTTACTGACTGATTTCTTTTTATACAACTTCGGTATAAAAGTGTTTTTGTTATTTTATTTATATTTATTGAATAAATGTTTTTTTTCACCCGCGGCAGATATGATTGGCTCTTAAAGTTTATCTACTTTGATTTATTCATACCGTTTATAAGGAGTGCCACTATTGTCCTAAATGTGACTAATCACAAACATTCCTTGTAATCTTCTTCAACTTAAACACTTTCAGCGAAAAGTGAGGAAAATAAAAGACAAAAATTGTTACTTTATATTGCGTCATGGCGCGATAGCTGTGCAGCGTTAATGACATAACCAGAGGCAAGATAATATTCTTCCCCACTCTCACAGCAAGGCTTGAGACAATTCGGCGTGCCCTGGCACACTCACCGATGAAACTGAAAGCTCTCTTGTATGTTTCCATTTCTTTTAGAGATCATTGAAAAATAACTGTCTAGACATATATTGAGCATTTGCTTTCAAATCCATTTTCATTTCATCAAGTCTATGATACCCATTGTGAGATTGAGAAATTTCCTCGCGTGTCCGGAATGACTCTTCTTTGTGGCTAGATGAAGCAAACAGCAGGGACGTGATTTCGGTTCCTGGGAAAAATTTTAATATAGTTCTTAACCAGTAAGTCTGCGTCTTCACTTTCCTGGAGAATAGATTAAAATGCTACATTGGTTGTTTGTCATTGGCCGGCTGGCCTAACGACGAGGCAGGTGTCAATAAATTACAACCGCTATAAACAACCCTTTGGTTTTTTTTGGCGAATCATTATCTCTTGGGGCGCAGGCTGCAGAATTAGATTAAATTTACCAAATTTTTATACGAATCGTTTAACTTCGTTTGAAGCTTGTTGTTATTGCGTTTTCGCTTATTTTTAAGTTCCATGCTGTTCT
The DNA here is from genome assembly GCA_026413305.1 of Hydrozoanthus tunicans. NCBI lineage: Eukaryota > Metazoa > Cnidaria > Anthozoa > Zoantharia > Hydrozoanthidae > Hydrozoanthus > Hydrozoanthus tunicans. The sequence continues at coordinate 6,018 of JAOBAT010054114.1, forward strand.
TTGTTTGTTCTTGTTTCAAAGTCAGGCCAGGTTGTCTGTTTGGACTCATGTTTAAGTTTCACAACACGACTCGGAACCAGCGGTATATACTTCCTCATTAACATATATATGTTTTTGAAATTTCGTTCGTTACAGTAGCAAATCAGCACAATTTGACATCGGTTCGTTCTCTTTTCTTTCTTTTTTTTGACCGAACTCGAGACCGGTCTTCATTTATAAAAAGAGGCGAGTATTATTAACCCTTAACGAGTGCGGCTCTATTGTTAAGTTGCAACCTAGAAGTTTAAAAACTTTCTTTTATTGTGCTATTCATGAATTATGAACTGCTATTGCATCAATGACACGAATTGAGATTAAACATGTTCCAGTTTATTCAGAACATGCTCTAGCTCTTGAAATTGCAGACCTTCTTTGACTTTAGTGTGTTACACGTTTTTTTTATAAGAACATAAGAACTGGCCTAATGTAAGAATAATTTAAGAACGAGCTGAGGCTCGCTGAATTGCTGATTCTCTTTAAAGCTTTACTGCACGAGCTCGATGGCTGATTTTTTTTTTTTGAAAGCTTTACTGAACTTCGATCTTTAACTGAACATTAAAGAATAAACAAGAAATGCTTCGCAGTTAATAATCACTGGAAATCGTCTCGGGGAGAATGTCCGCGAACCCACGATAAACTCGCAGGAATAAATTGACCAAGCTCGTTTTCCAATACAGTCATGGCAATGCAACACTTTTGGCTTAGTTTTTCTTCGATTTAGATATACATAGAAATAAGAACATTTTAAGAACAATTTGAGGCTCAAATTGCCGAAAAATTAAGAACGATGAGCCTCGGCCAAATTTACTGGTTGTTATAAAAAAAAGCGTGTAGTTTTCATAGCGAAAGAATTCTGGTTGCGATTACACATAGAGTGTTTATCACTCGTTGTTTACTACACTAGCTATAACGGCAAGTTGTCTGAGTCGGCAAACTCATCGCTGTCTGAACATAATAAACTATCAAGAAAGAATTATCTTAACAAAACACTAAAAGAAGTTTTTATCTTGGTTTACAACGTGACGCTTCTTCGAAAAATAAAAGCCTCATACTGCATGATACAGATAAACTGGAGACTGAAATATAATATATTTTGATTCTAAATAGTTACACCACTGTGTAATCATAGATTACTTAGAGAACTTATCAACTAAAAAAACACCTTTTCTCTGATCCTTTGATGAGTTTATTGACATATGTTTTCCTTGAGCCAAATATTACCGACCTACATGGTTGTAACATCGTTCTCACGGCCTTTAAACGGTTTCAGTTTTCTTTAACTAACAATTTATGACAAATTTAACTGGGCATGTCTTTCAAAGCAACTGTTTCGACAGTTTAGCTTTGAAGCAGGGGTAATTATCCACAGCACACACGAGGCATGGCAAGCGTTCTTTGAAGGGTAATTTGTGTTAGTATGAGAGTATGCACAAGTCATCTTCTGATTTCTTCTCAGAGGAGTTGAAGATAATTAAGAAAGCCTTTTGTTATCATAAAATACTTTATCGTGAGCGTGCATAAATTGGTTTCAAGTGCTCAACCCTCGTCTGTTAGCAATAGTTTTGAGTTTTGTCTCGGAAATATCGGTACAAATAACTTTAGCGAAACGAATGTACAAAAAGAATTTTTTTTGGCGAGACGCCAGCAACTAGTTACTTTTTACAATTGAAAGCAGGTTTTACAGAGATTTTTAGTTGGCAGCCAAGATCGGACAAGCTAAACACAGACCTACTGTGGTATAATTCATCACATATCACTTGAAATCATCACGTAAGCTTCAGTGCCGGCATGGTATTGTAAAAGCTTTTTCAATTTCGGCAGAGGACACGTACCGTGTGCTGATCGATTTTCTTTCAGATAACGAAAAGAAAAAGGAGCCTGATTTCGTGAGTGTTGTTTACATTAAGTTACAGTATAAAGGCATTTTCAGTACTGGTAACAGGGATCACATATGTTTGAAGGATCAACTGTAAAAATATTTTTCCTATGTATTCATCTTTTTAACCCAGCAATTAATCAAATAACTATATATGTATTAATTCTTTATTTACCCAAAATAAACTTACTTTAAGTGAAGCTAACTATAATTGGCAGAAAAAAAACTGTAAGCCAAATCAACTTTGCGAATAACTTCTGATTTTAAGTTCTTTCTGAAATCTTTCGGCTATGGTCTGCCCTGCACGAGGTCAATGTAAATAAAAAAAGTGATGAAAAATTCTTTTCTACGGTACATGCTCTGTACTTTGTCTCTGGAAATGTACGTTTGTATATTTATTTTCAAGGAAACTATACCAAAGGCTATTGAAGCTTCAAAATAACCTTTACAAAAGTTCGGTCATGAGTCAGTTCTGGATTTTGAGTATTTCAAGCGAAACAACCGAAACTTCCATACGTACCTGTGTATACGAGCCTAGAATACAAAATTATGTTCTGCTAAGATTTCCGTTACAGATCTTGCTTTATTCCGGACCTTGTTTGTCCTGAGGTTTTAGGCATGTCAGACAAATGAACAAATTATAACAGTTAAAAGTTCATACTGTAAACTGACCAACTCCGACATGGTAACAAAACGAACCACATCTGTTAAACAATGTTTTCAGAGCTTAGTTAAAAGCATTTTAGGAAAGTAAGAACCAGTTTAAGAACATCTTCAAAATCTAATAACTTAAGTAATTAACTTCCATTATACAAGAAAATAGATAGAATTTCTCGAAAAGAGCTACAGAAGTTAACTCACATTTTGTAGTGTCATTTTCATAAATCCAAAATAGGCTGTAGGTGAATCAATCAGTTTCAACTTTGAAATTTGCACTCTTTTTTTAATAAAGATGTATTACTTTTTGGCCAGGGCTGATTGTTCTTAAGTATTTTTTTAATAATTTTTTATAAGAAAAACTTTTGTATAAGAGCAGCCGGGCTCGGAGAAAATACTGGTCATACAAAAAAGCGAGCACTCTTTTTGTTTTTTTTTCTCAAGAGCAGACAGTGACACAATGACGTTCTCGGCTGTTCTTCAGCCTTGAGTTTCTTCTTTACATGTTCTTAAGTTTTGGCCGATTTTCAGCCCGACGTCCTTATGAAAAAGGTTCTTATGAAAAAAGATTGTTACACAAAAAGCTGAAACATATCAAAAATTAAGCTTAATGGTGTTTTGTCTCGATGACTCAAGTTGAGTAAACAACAGATAGAATAAAATAATTGAAATTGTTTCTCTTTTAATGATGAAGTATTTATTTCAAATGCTATCAAACTTGAACAGTATTTGCTAAATGTTGTCGGGACAGTACAGCAATACCAAATATACCTTAAGGTTGTTTTTAAAGTCAAACAAGGGAGTGGTGCAATTCATATACAAAGAATATATAGAAACTAAAAACTATTTTGTTTCATTCACAGTCCAGCATTAAAACTAGAAAAAACATGCCTTCAACGGCAAATCACATTTGACTAGTGTTTGGAAAAGAAATAAATGATAATACTAAATATGTTTCAAAATTATTGTTCAAAGAAACGGGTCTAACCATTTTTTGATTGCGAGTGAAAAATTCTCGTTGAAAATCCAAAAACTATGTTGAAAAGAAAACATAAAAAATCTTCATACTTCCGTTTTATTCTTAAAGTTACAGTAGTTCTTAATGTTCAAAACACAGAGTTTCCAAAATTTTTACTTGGCTTGAATTTTTTCTGCCACTGAAGTATGTTGAGAAAGGAAAAAAGAACGCTTTGCATACACTTTCCTGTTGTTGCAACTGACAGAATTTCTGATACAGAGAGTATTGTATTGTAGCTAGTTTATTTCAATCTGATATTTCCTATTGTAATCTAAGCATTTTGTACCTTTACATATAACTACCGACTGTAAACTCCAGCAGTTCCGTTCCGCCATAAGCAAGGTATAGAATAAGATCTAAAAGTCTGAAATCTTAGGCTTTTGTGTTTCGTACACAAAACACCGGAATCGCTACTTTTTAATTCGAGAAAGGATTTCTTCCGTTACTTTAAATAAAGAACTAGCCAGATGGTTGAACTATTATCATTTTGTAGGCGTTGAGCTCTTCTCTGTTTTGTTTTGCGACAGTAAGCGATGATAAAACAAATACTTCGCTTGTTCTGTTAATGTTTAACTTTAAGTTTAACGGCACTGTTTTTTGCATTTAAATATCATTTTGAGTCCAGTAACAATACAAAGAAGGAGATCTGCGCGTATTTGCTACTCCCTTTGTAGAGTTCAAGACTTTGTAACTATTTCTACACAGAAAACATACTTAAAGTTTCTCTTAAGTTTTTTTTTCGTTTAAAAGATCAAAGCCAAAGAGTGACTTTGCAGTGTTTGCAGTATTTTGGATGGTAATGACGCGGCTTCGAGGTTGTTGTCTTTGGAAAAACAATACCACAAGTGACAAAAATATGTACATCTGGATTAAGAATTTGCTCAATTGTCCAACATGCATGTTGTTAAAGGGAATATCAATCTTTTTGAAGAATGATTAAACGGGAAAATACTGTAATTTGAAAGTATTTCAATGCTTTAACTTAGACAATCCGACTCTAAAAACCGGAAACTGGTTTTCGCTTTGACAATTGTTTGGTTTTCTAATGAAAACAATGTAAAACAAAAGAACAAACGAAAAGTGAAGGAGCTCTTCATTATATCTCAAAAAGTTTTTATCTAGTTTCTCAACCCTCTCGTGTACGAAGAATTTCAAGAAAATAGCTTGGAATTTTAATCTTTCAAGAACAACTGACGGCTTTGAGTCTGGTATATGTTTATTCTCTCACCACCATCAATATTTACATCAAGTGAAAAGGTTTACAAATACCTTAGACAAATGTTTATTCTGTGTCTAATCACATACGAGACACACACACACTTTTAGTTTTAAATTTAGATCTTATGATAATTAAACCATTCTTACATTTAGCTAAAACTTTGAAACATGGCTTCCGAAAGTGTTTTCGTTCAAGGTCCTTCAAGACCTCTTCTACAACGGAAAATCTCTTCTTCACATTCGGTTGGCTCAACGTGATATAATATACACGTGCAGGGATTTTCTCTTAAATTAGGGGTCATTTCGCAACCATTTGTATCGTAATAAACGATTTTCTTTCAAAGACTGAGTTTTTGATAAAACTTAGTAGTAATCAACGAGAAAGTGTGAATAAACATTGAAGAATCATTCCTTGCAACGAAATGTATTTATACTTAAGAACAAAGTTCAGACTTTAGGCTAAATGCTGTGTGGAAAAACGTTATTTCTTTTCTTCCATGCTGATCTGCGACTGTGATAAGATATAATATCTGTTTCTTATTTAAAGCAACTGATGAGTTCTGTTTTGAACTAAAGCGTAATTTAAGGGAATACTGCGTCCAAACTGCAAGTCTAACTTCAAACGAGTCCTGTTTCATAACATTCTAAACTAAATGAGTAAAATGAATGCGCTCTCCTGTCTAACTATTTCACTCAGGCATAATGAATAGATTTTGAAGAAAAGTTTGGCCAGCTTTGCTGTTTAGTAACTTTGTCTTTCTTGCAAAGAAGACTGGCGATACTAAAGGGATGTAAGTTGACCAAACTTGGAGAGTTTTCCTCCTCACTCTCGGCACCTTTTTCTTTCCTTTCAATGTCAGTTTTCCACGATTGCTCTTGGCATTTCAGTCCAAATTTTCGGCTAACTTCAGAAGTATCGTTGTCTTCCGCGTCTTCGACAATATCTTCCTCAGATTTTTCTTCTTGTTCTTTAACTTTGATTGAGGTGTGCTCAACACTTCCATCATCATCATAAGGACGCTGCCTTCTTCTCCTCCGCCTAAAGTTCCCATCTTCAAACATGTTTTTGTAAGTGGGATCCAGAGTCCAGTAACATCCTTTACCAGGGTCAGAACGTTCTCGAGCCACCTTAACAAAGCACTTGTTTAGCGAAAGATTATGGCGAATACTGTTCTGCCATCCTCGCTTGTTCAGGCGGTAGTAGGGGAAGTTGTCCATTATGAACTGGTATATTCCACTTAGTGTAATTTTCTGGTCCACAGCCTCCTTGATGGCCATAGAGATGAGTGCGACGTAGGAAAAGGGAGGTTTTGGGAGTGGTTCTCGATCATTTTCGTGGTAGAGAAATCCTGCTCCATGATAACTGGTCACAGTGGAGCTCCACTGGTAGGGCTGGTAAAAGGATGGGTGTATGTGATAGGAAATTGGCTGGCGGAAATTCGTCTGACATTGGTACGGAGCGTAGGAGCAGAAATTGCGAGAGGCAGAGTACATTTTGCAAGTGATACTAGCTTGTTTCAAGCGTGACTACTACATCTATCGTCTCGAGCGCTCTTGCTAGTATGAAACGTTGAAAGGGACAACTCCGTAAGTATTACTACGGTTGAACTAGGACGCCGTGTTTCCAACAGTCTATTATGGAACAAACATATGATCAACGATGGTCTCTTGTGTTCGTTTTCTAAAGGCGCCGGTTGTGACCTCGCAGCAGCCGAAACGGAATTCACGCATTAGAGGGCTCAAGTCATCTGGTAGATTTTGTCTCTAGAAATAACTTGATATAATCTCTCACAGGACACTCGGACCACCAGCATTGTTTGCTTTACAATACCTTCTCAGTTGTGTCAAATTATTTGTTTATTAAATAACCAATAAAGGTCGTGGAAGCCACATATTGGACACAAGCGAGCATACAATGATAGGAAACGCTTTTATCGCGTTATTTTACTCCTTTCATTCGGCACCTTTAACGTCTTAAGAAGCAAGCATTTATGAAAAGCTGATTATCTCTCTGCCGGGAGCCACAGTAAATATTTAGACAAAAGTTTCAAGGGTTTGATTCCTTTAACGGGAAAAACATAATCCCTTTATTGTTTTCTTTGATCGAAATGCAACTTTTTCCCGAAAAAGCACACAAATGGTCAACCCAGGAAAAAACCGTTTGGCAACTTAAATAAAGACAGAACGGATACATTTTGCAATTTCCCTCTGGTCTTTTTTCGTGCGTCATCATTTACTGTTTACAGATACATTAGTTGTTGGCCCGTTGCGGACAAAAAAGCTTACAAAGATTTACGAGCGTCATTACCTTGCTTGGGGTAACCTCCCAGCACACTTTTATTCATATGATTCTATTTTGTCCTGCCTTGTCGAAATGAGCTGTTTTGGAAATGACTGCTGTTTCGCTTACTGACTTGCAGAAGATGTTGCAGTATTGCTCATTAGGAGAACATACCCCATCAAAGGAAGGCGTGGGTTGCTCAGACATACAAACTTTTGGCCTTTTTATATCCAGTGATTTAACTCACTATCAAGGAGGTTGCTGATATTCCCCCAGTATAGCTGTAAAATGTACCCGGTAGTAACTAGCCATTTCCTTTCACCAGCCATCTCAAAGCTCGAAAACAGAGTATTTTTTTCATAAAGGACCAAGTGTGAAGCGTATAACAGAGGTTTTTAGTTCTGCAGTGGCGAGTTACTTGTTTGTGACCCTAACAATTTAATGAAGCACGTCATTTTTATAGATTATTTTGTTATTTACTTACACGCCTGGAGAGCTAGAACAAGTAACGCGTCAGATGTCATCTCCTAGTTTTTTCTGTTACTGCGGTTGTCAAGAACTATTCCCACATTTTAAAACCAGGCGAGTTCAATGTCAAAGTCTCAACTCGACTATTGTTATCTAAATGTATAGTTATGATAAAACATAGTTTAAGTATCGATGTGTAAGAAGAGTATATAATAAAATGCTAACCCACGAGCTAAGGTATCTCCTTTTTGATTTGGCTTGATTTTAAAATTCTAAAAAGTTACGCAAAACAAAACAAGAACGTAGCATTGTGTCGTACCCGGCATAGTCAAAGACTGATGCCAAGGGCAGCTTGTTTCGGTTGAATCTCTGCAAGTGTTTCTAAAAAAAGTTAGTCTGCATCTAGATTGCTTCACGTTCGTACTGCCCGCACAGGATGGTGTTTTGTTTGCGACAACGTGTTACAATGATTTTAAAAACTGTTGCTTCTAGAAAACTCGATGATAAAAAGGACAGCCAAGGTATTAGCAAGACAAAACTTATGGCAGCGTTGAAATTCGAACTTGTAACACAGTTGGTCACAATTATAGCAATATTACTAATCACTCCAATCTTAAATAATCTTTGGGGTGTCGGTTTTTTAAGGGTTCATTTAGGCAAAAAAAATTTTTTTTTGGAAGCTGGCCTTTTGTTAAGCTCTAACTTGTGTCTACTTTTCAATCGTAACATTATTTTTTTTTCGTATCACCCACACGCACTAAGATATGTTACGAGATACTTATACATATGTTTCTTAATCAACGGCCAAGTTTGTTTCGAGCTATAATGAAAAACACACGGATTTTGTTTGAATTCTTTATTACCAGCTTAACCCTAATTGATTTAATACCTTAGTTAACAGATAAATCACTAAATTATTTTGAGCGTTCTGAGGTGTAAATTACCTTGCCCTAAAAGTAATGACATTTACTGGAAACTTTCTCTGTGAAAAAAAAAAAACTCCTAGGCTAGTTTGAAAGTATAAAGTTACCCTTGCAACTCGGACCTACCGGTATCTATACAAACAATTACCTCAGCTTCTCTGACGAATGACTGTAGCTAAGAAAATCTTTTGCAATATTTATTGCTTAATCCTCTTATGTAAAATGAACAAAAGAAAAACGTGGACAAAGTTATTTAACTGCCGAAGAGTGATGTCTTGATTAATTTTAAAAGGAGTATTTTGTCGTTGTTAAACTTATATGAATACAAGTTTAACTTCATACTTGTCAAATTTACCAACTCAGTTGCATCGTGTCATGACTGGTATTTCTTAGCACTGCAGAGTTGTGATCGGCAGCGTTAAATCGAGTCACAATTTGTTTGGAGGATTCCACAAGGCCCTTTTCTTGCATGCTATGCAATTTTTAGAAGCCAGGCCAAGTTTGTGAGCCTGTGAGTATTTAACCTCGAAGTCTTACTTGTAAGAATTTGCTAAAATTAAAATAACTGGTTTAAAACAATGTTTCTAACTATTTGCTATAAGATTTCCAGAGATCTCAGTGTCTGCGAGGCAGAAGCTTAAAAGCTAGGCCTGGTGTGCAGATAAACAGTGGTTTAACATCAGTCCTCATATGTGAGGGGTAGGTTGTTAATGGTAAATAATTAAAGAAATTAACATCACTAGGGTTTAGAACAGCCGGAGGGTCAATTCGTATGGAAGTACAACCAGCTTTAATCCGGCAACTTTATAGCGAAACACTTTGTAAGCGTATATCAGGATAAACTGAATACACAGTATTAGCAGTTATTGATAAAACCAAACAGCGTAGCATATCATTAAATGAAATGCGTATCCCATGGCCATAATCCGAAATGCCGTCATTTTTTATTTAAGCTTTTTTGTCGCCATAAGTTGAGCGTTATGTTTAGTTTCGTGTTAATGTCGACTGAAGTGAAAAAAGTTATTCAGTACTTTGTTGAAAACACAACAAAACAGACCTTCGTTTTGTTGCATGCTTACCCTGCTATGAAGTCATCTGTAGTTCGAAATAGCGCGCTGAGAACTCTCTTGCGTGCTATTATAGCCGTATTTAACTTGTGTTTTGCAAGGGAACTGGAGTAAAGGTTTTGTCAACAGCAAGCTGTCAAAGCCTTTAATTGAAAACAACTGGCACCGGCCCTACGTTGTATAATTTTGGGTAAATAAATGGGTTATTAATAACCGCACCAGCGAACGGTGAGATTTATCCACTTGATTGCTATGAGAACATCACTTTAATTGACACAACACGTCAGCTATGAATGGTGCCCGCACTGTATGGGACTTCCTCGGCCAGCCGAGAGGATGGGTATATCATTCAACGGTGTACCTTCAACTGTTAATCTTGGTTATAGTCACGAAAGGTTGAGAAACGTTTTCTTCAGTTGTCAGAACGTTATCAACTTTATACGTAAATATACGGATACGAGGGATATTACAAGTTAATAAACCGGGGAGGGTCGAACGTTTTTACCCGGGGGGAGGGGGGAGGGGAAAGGTGTTTTCTATATTGAGTTGGTAGGTACGACAGTCGTATTGTTTTCGATTTTGTTTTTGGGTTTTCGAATTTGTTTTTGTGTTTTTGAATTTGTTTTTGTGTTGACATTTTTGGGCCACCGTACTATTCAATAATACAATATATAGACTTTGTTTTGCCGCTTTATAGTCTGCTACCGTAACAACACTAGTTGTTTGTAAAAATGTTGCTATTACTTCTATTGCGTGCGAGCTAAAAATATTCAGTTCCTACAAATTCCGAAAAGTATGTTTTGGTTGATCTCGATATTCTTTACATTACATTCTATCACAAATCCTGCTAGAGTAGAGCTAAGATTTTAATGGCAAACAGGAAAGATCTTGCTTGAGATCGTGCTTGAGAGATGTGTTTGGTTGTTATTGTTATACAGAGAAAACAATTAAGAATAAGTGCAAAACAAACATCAAAGAACAAGCCTAAAAAGCAGTCACTTTCGATGATCAAAGAATGCAGAATGTAGCTTTCGAGACCTGGCAAGCCCCTTTTCCATGAACGACATGCAACTGTCAGCCAATTAACTTGGTCGTTCCGACGTTTTTGTTGAATTCACAGTGCCAATAAACAGTTCTTCGTTACTGGCAACGACTGAGCTTTCTTAGCCCTTTATGATGAGCTTAGACACAAGCAAATGGAAACACTACTTTTTCGCTTTTTGACATTTGAAACCGCTCTTTTAAAAATCGAATTATGGCAGCATGGTCACGTGAACACCTTTCATGTGGCATCACTCCTGTATGCTTTCCAGTCTTTATTTTGGAGAAAGAGCATTTTTAAGATAATACCATTCCCTTCCCCAAAAGGCCTTTTTTCTCTACATTTTTTGAGTGGATGATCACCTTAATTTCCACACATTACCTATTCAATACCTCGATTCATTTCCTTTTGCTTATTTTTTACTTTACTTCAACAGCTTAGAAGTGGCTCTCTCGCCCCCCTTGACCAATAGAAATCCTCGGTGGCCCAAAGGCGCAGTTATATGAAAGCCTTTTCTTATGTTACTATTCTTTTATCTTACTTTCGTGAGAGAAGACCCCCAAAGCTGCATTAGCAGGGGCCGTCGGGAGGATGGAGGTCCATTAATTTTTCGTAACTCGTAGTTTGAACTAACACCGACTGCGCTTCTCTGTTATGCTCGCAGGTCCCCACCCTCCCCCAAACAACAATTTCGTTGCAGGGTGCTCTTCCCCAAACACGAACTTACAAGGGAAGCACGAGTTGCTGAGCAACTAAGAAAATTTTTTATAGCACTCGTTTCGCACCATCGCTTCATTTGCTTCAACACTCCCGCTTTTACGTCATCGATTAGTTTTTGTTTTCGCTTTCGTTACAATATTATTTATCGCAACTATTAACATTCATTGAGAGCAACCCCTATGGGACCACTGCCACCTTGTGAACAATGAGCAACTGAACTCACTCTAGAATTTTATGCATAATTACTTGAATCAGTGTTCCCAACTGAAGAGGGCCCTTTGGGTCGAAAGATCTAAAACTTACTGGTTTTTGTAACGCTAAAATGTTGTCACAATGTTGATAAAAGGATAATTGAAAGAGAACAATAGTGAATACAATAGCTGCACGTTGGAATGCACCGTGCTGGCCACCTGCACGTCGTCGTCATCAAAGTTACAACGGGAAAAGCCTAAGTTAGGAGTTTCAAAGCTACGGGAACGATGTACAGAAAATGTTCTCTTTTTTCTTCTTTTATCTTTATGAGGGGAACTTTTATCATTTTCTGTTCACAAAATGTCACTAGGACAAAAAGAGGAAAAACGAACCACACATGGTCAAAAAGGGAAAGCAAGAAATGTGTGTTTTATGAGCCTTCCTCATTGCTTAGGGTCCGCGTTGATGGTGCGACATCATCCCAGGAACAAGAGTGCAGTTGTACAAAGTACCAGTGTTCTCCCACCTTCTTTTTACGAGGGGCCGACCGGGAAAGTGAGAGGGCCTGGGTAGCAGGAGATAATGAAGTAGCGGACGTCTATGAATCTAGGTAAGTCCTTACATTTTTTAGAACGCCTCGTACCCTTTCAAATCAAATTAAAATTAGCTATTAATATACAGTTTCAAAACATTCGTAAATTTTGATCATTTTCCATTTTCTCACCACAGTACGAGCTAGTTTGTATGAGCTATGTAAGGAGAAGTTAGATGTTTATAAACTGGCTTGGGCGGGTAACAAATGATGGGATAATTTACGCCAAGTTCTTAATTTATTTCATTCAAACAAAATCGTAAAATTATTATTTACTACAATGCTGGGCGATTCAGTTCCCGTCCAGTGACGATAGGAAATCTAAAAAAAACTACTTGTTCATCCGGTTGACCTTTGTTTTGGTCTAAACGTCTTTGGTCTTAAGTAAAGCGAATTTTTAAAAATATATATATAGTTATTTACAACGCTTAACATTGCAGCTACCTAAAACTATACTTAACGGTAAAATATATCTTAAGTACTAAAGTTGAATTAAAACTTTTTCGAAAGTATAAAAATAGTTTCGGGAACGAGAATGCATATTAGAAGCAGTTCTTCTTGTAGAAAACTCGACAATGTTTTGCCAGGTTTAACATTTCTGTATGGGAAACTATTTCTTGAGGTCCTACAAAGCAAGGGTTGCAGCTCGTAAAACTCGGTTGTAGCAATGTTCTCCACTAGGCACATCATAATTCAACAAAACAACACGCATCTGGGCGTACTGTCGGTACGGTTTTCTTCATATTCTAGGCGATGCATGTGGTGAGCTGGCCTGTTACATAAAATAAATTTAAAAAAAACACATTAAAGTATCAAAACATAACAAACTGTTTTTTCTTAAGAGGGTGGGGGGTCCAAGATCTGCCGATCTGCGCAATCCGTCGTTCCGGCAGTAATTCCACAAGTTTTTTTGCCAAAATCCAAATCCATCAGGTTTATTGGATCCACAGATCCGTTGAAATGGGCGTTATGCATGTTGACGTCAAACTAGTTAATTTCACCTTCAAGACTCGTATTCAAGAAATAGGTGTGAGAATTTTGCACGTGCAAACCGTTTTTACGAAGGAATTCTTTTCATTTTAGCCCTTTGGAATTTGATTTATAAAAACATTCACACTTTTGTTGCTCGAAAGCGTATAACGCCTATTATTGTTGAGATCCGAACAAAATTTTTGGCAAAATTCGCCGATCCGCAGACCCTTTCACCCCCACCCAACCCCCATTAAGTTCTCAAACTGAGAACTGAAGTGGCCCAAGTTAGCAAAACAAGTATGATATGGTCACAGGGTTCGTCCGCTTCTCTCAAAGAAAAATTTGAGGACTTTTTTAGGTAAGACTATTGGTTTTTGAGGACCTAAGCCATGGAACATCAACCATCAGAACTGACCTAAAACATGACTTTTGCGATACTGATTTTCCTTGACACAGTCATATAGTTATAGGCACGTTTTAGTTGTTGTTATTCACGTATGGCACTAAAGTTATAGGCACGTTTTAGTTGTTGTTATTCACATATGACACTTAAGTCTATAGAACTGCAAAGGTTTGATTCAGCATTACGTAAGCAAACCTATTACTGTGCACTTTTATGGCAACATAACAGTGTAGTCTTCATTCAAACTCAACGAACTGTAAAGCTAAGAACATGACTCCTGATTCAAACAAAATGCCAACTTCAGTGAAAAAGCAAAAATTTAAGGACTTTTTAAGGATAATGACTGATTTTTGTAAAATTTAAGGACTTTTGAGGCCTCAAATTTTGGAAAGTGAAAATTAAGGACTTTTAAGGTTTTTAAGGACCCGGACGAACCCTGTGGTCAGAGTTAATCTAAAGGGTGTCTACAAGTCCTAAACTGTATTTTATCTACGTGAATTCACCTATATGGTGTCTACATGTCCTAAACTATATTTTATCTACTAAATTAACCTATATGGTATCTACATGTCCTAAACTGTATGTTATCTACGTGAATTAATCCATATGGCATCTACGTGTCCTAAACTGCATTTTATCTACGTGAATTAATCTATATGGTATCTACAATTCCTAAACTGCATTTTATCTACGTGAATTAATCTATATGGTATCTACATGTCCTAAACTGTATTTCATCTACGTGAATTAATCTATATGGCATGTACGTGTCCTAAACTGTATTTTATTTACGTGAATTATTCTATATGGCATCTACCTGTCCTAAACTGCATTTAATTTATATGGTGTCTACGTGTCCTAAACTGCATTTTTCTACGTGAATTAATCTATATGGCATCAATGCATTTTATCTACGTGAGTTAATCTATATGGTGTCTACATGTCCCAAGCTGTGTTTCACCTATATGAGCTTACCTCCATGCTGTCTGTCTTTTTATCTTATAGATCGATGTGTATTTATGTTTTCTCCTAATGTCTTAATGGTCGTAACAACATTACCTTGAGCTCCATGACTCGAAAGGGAACGTCTAATCTCATGTTTTTGTGTTCCACCACCAAACAACCCCGGGTTTGCGACGAGCTGACTACCTTCACTACTTCACCTTTCTTTAGAATAATGTCGCTGTTGCCGTTTTCTGGGAAATGAAAAGTATAAAGCAAACCATTATTCTCACTGCATACATAATATGTTCGTCACAAAGGAATCTGGCATTCCCCCATATTCGGTGTCTGTGGTCCCTGCGGAGTACGCCCATGATGCCTTGCGGCTTTATATTAATAAGCAAAGCCCAGATAGCTCTGTTCACTTCGATTGGAAGCTGCCGTCGCGGTGGAATTACCCGAAATTCGACCCACCCGCCTCCCCTGGTGACGGTCACCTCCTTACTACCAGCTTCTCACCTGCGTGCCTATTACCTGCAGTCGCGGGCATTTCCCATAACTTAACTCCCCTTGACGAATTAATAGGCATGCAGTGAGGATAAAATACTAGCCTTTTACTTGAAAACGCTTATGAAATTTGGAATTCATCTACCTTTGTTCTCCGGGAAATGAAAAAAATAGACTTAAAAAATACAAGAGACCAGTACTGATCGTTAAAGTTTAACTATGTAAGGAATACTTCACAAGTATACAACACTTACGGGGATAGTCGTTTTTCATGACTCTTGCTTGAGGAAAACCCATTTTCATGTTACCCATTACGGTGTATGGTCTTCGCTTTGGAACTGGAGGAGGCGTCTCCTGTGGAGGAAGAATGATGCAGTCCTTCACTAGGAATACATTTTTGTTACACTTTCACTGGTTTTGTCTCTCATTTAATTGGAAACACTTTCGTTAAACTCTCACTGATTTTGTCTCTCATTCAAATGACATTTTTTTTAAAAGTGTCACCAGTTTTCTTTCATTTATTCCGGATACATTTCAGTTAAATTTTGACTGATTTTCTCTCATTTAGTTTGACACATTTTCGTACTGTCACTGATTTCACCTCTAATTCAAGTAGATACATTTTTTGTTAATTCTCATTCAATTGGCTATATTTTTGCTTATCTCTCACTGATGTTTTCTTTCATTCAACTGGATACATTCTCGTTAAATTCTTACTGGTTTTGGTCATGTAAGAGAGTAAATTAATTTTGTCTAGTTTGGAAGTTCGGAAAAAAATTACAACTTACCATGTCCAGACCGTACAAACAACATGATTGATCTCCTATACTCGTATCAACCTGAAGCTCCTTTGCCGGTGATATCTGCTGACTAGAAACTGGTCTCACTGCCTTGACAGACCTGACAGGGTAAAACATGCAAAGGAGATTGGGGGCGTCAACTAGTAGCCAAGAACCACAAAAGTTGCGGACCGTGGAAAGAATTATTGCATGTTGGCTAGGGAACTAAAAACGTCAACAGCGAGTTTTTGTTATACCATTGTCATTAGAAGTCTTTTACTAGAGGGAAGGATCTAGAGGCGATCTGTCTTAGACAACTTAGATTGTCGAATTGAGCCTTAGTTTGGTTTTACACGGGCCAAGACTACCCGGGGTCGAGCTATACATGACAAAAAGAAACGAGATATGGGCTTGCTTCCTAATCATAACACTCACTACACGCAACAGACCAAAGAGTCTTGACCCCATTTGCTAAGGATCCTGGCAAACCGGGATGGCCTACTTTTCAGTGATCTCATTCAGAACAGTCCGCAGAGAAAAATCTTCGATTCTGACTTAATGTCTCCTTTCAAGAATTCTTTGAAGTTTCCATCGTTTTTAGACGTTTTCCTTTAATTTCCAATTTGCTTATTTTAACAATGGTTGAAGCATTATTTTAATACTACACCAGGGACCGGTTGTTAGAAAGCTGATTAACTTTTATCCAGGGTTAAGTTTTAACAAAACCTATTGGTTGTCATGGTAATTAACCCTGGATAAGGGCTAGTCGTCTTTTGAACAACTGGGCCCTGAACTCTGGACCGAACCTATTATCGGATCTGCTTTGAATGCGGGCCTTATGTTGCATTTCCAGCGATCGTTTGAGGTTTGACCACTTTTTCCTAGCGATCCATCCTCGAGCCCAGGCCTGAACGGTCACGGCTGCGGAGTGCCGTCTTGTTGTGAGTAACCGCTCAAGCTCCTGCTTCACAACTTCACTGAAAAAATAAGTTAATAATAATAATAATAAAAATAATAATAATAATAATAATAAGAAGAAGAACAAGAAGAAGAAAAACTTGCTACATGGGGATATGTTTGCTCTGAAGCTAAAGTTATATTGCAAACAGAAAATAAAGCACGTATGGTTTAGTAAAAAAAAACAAATGAACTTAAACTTTCTTCTAATGTTGTATGGGGTTATTGTTTTATTTCACCAATTTATCTGACCTGATTTTCGACTCTATGAGTTTGGTTTATTTCATAAAACAGCCAAAAGGAAAAAAATAAGAGAAAAGAAATTATCAAGTAAAGTGCTAAACATATTCTTACTAAAGATTAGTACATTATTACTAATATATCCAATACACACACACTGCACGAGGGTATAACTGCAAAGGATCTGTCTAGTCTTTGCTTCGAAATATAATCAAAAAAATGAAAGAGCTGCATGTGCCTCTTCATTAAAGCTTTATTTAAAAGCTGTTTTTTTCTCGTGTTGCGCTAATTTTCCGAGAACTTCTAGTTTGAATGTGCGTATTTCGGGTCGTTGTATATGGGCGCTTGTCAACTTGTTAGCGGTAAACGAAGGTACCGTGTGACGTAGGTTCTGGAGAAGCGAGCGAGCACTTGAGCTGTTTTTGTTGTGATAAGCTCACTTACACAGTCAAGAGCGAAAGTTCAATGATGAACCTTTCAGTTCAAGCCAATTCTTCCCGTATCTGACGTCAAAGCCTCACTTGTTCTCCGCTGGCCCCCTATTTCTGAGCCGCCGGTTTAATGCGACACTTAACGTGTTTAAAACTCGAATTTCTCGGAAAAATCAGCTCGACGCAAGGAAAAAATGTTAAAATATTGTTTTCACACTTTTTAAGATTTTGTTTGATAAATTACAATTTTAGGGTTGAGTTCTCCTTAAACCATTAATTGAATATCAAACAAAACTGATATGGTTACTGAATAACGTACCTAAAGAGCAGATAACGTTGCCCAAAGGCCCAGGCTCCCACGAGAAGACTTCTCTTATCCCGGTTGACAGTTCTCACGAGGTTTTCCAGGATGAGCTGACATTCGTCCTGTTCAGCATGGAGGGAGAATTTTTGTCCAGTCTTTCTTGAAAAGAGGCAACTGAACTTGCTGACAAACCGTTGGAAACGCATTCGATGCCAGAATGCTACAACAGAGACCAAAGACTATGTTAGAGAAAGCTCCTGGACACAACAGAGAAGAGAAAGCACAACTAACAATCTCTACTGCGCATGCCCACTAAACAGGCGTTCTTTAACTCGTTGTGTGAGCCTGATGCTTTTCCGGTGTTTCCACGGCAACCGGTAGTGAAAAATTTATCTTTTTTCATTGTCTAGTTAGAAGCAAGTCTTTTCGTTTAAAATATTACTAGGGAATTAATGTGTATATCTTGTTTCTAGAACTTAATTTGTTAGAAAGGATTTTGAAAAAGAAGAAAAATGCTGCTAACCAACCTGATCGCATCACTTGGAGAGTTTCCAATACCTGAAGAGGCCGAAGCTGTTGCCGCACAGTGAAGCAATCAAAGAAGTCCGCCTCTTCACTCGCACTGGCCTGGAATTGTGTTTGTATAGTATGATTCGTTACAACTATAAACAACAACATCCTTTACTTGTACCTTGAATACAGCTTAAAAATTCTTAGTTATCAGATGAAACTAAAATCAAATTGGTATCTTATACAAGAACTGTAACTTTTGAAAGTTGTGACCATGGTAAACATGAACATCAGTTTGATGGTATGGGTCCCCTAAGATGGCAGAACCAATCGAACTAGGTATCACTTAAAATTTTCGTCAACATTTTGGATCATAGATAAATACACATTTTTGATGAAAAGAGCGATTGGGTCGTTTTTTAGCGCGAAAAACTCATAGAGCACGGCGTTGCCGCCCTTTTTTGGTGTCGTGACCGAGTGGCATTGGGTACAATTTTTTTGGCGCGAAAAACACACAGTGCACGGCTGTGCTGCCATCTTGGATTTTGTGATCAAGTGGCATTGGGTGCAAGTTATTTTTGCGCGGAAAACTCACAGTGCACGGCTGTGCTGCCATCTTGGATCGTGCACCTATTACTGCTCGACTTCGAAATCCAAGATGGCGGCAAAGCCGTGCCCTGTAAGATTTTCGTGTGAAAAAAAAACACCCATCCACCTGCAAGCAGACAAAGAGGAGTCTACCTAATGAAGTAAGCTCATTTTATTCATTTTTTAAAAACTTTGTTCATTGCCAAACACAAAAAGGTACCTTCCCTACCCATCGTTGATTTCTGTTGTTTATTGTCCAGTTAAAAGACAATTGTGTCTTTGGAAGGGCAGTTGCCAATTTTTACACCGAGGTAGAAATACATTTTATAGGTTCTTTTTTCCCTTTCAGCACACTCTTCCGAAAATAAATGGTTTGAATGCCTCGACTGGGACTCGAACCCACGTCTCCTGGTTACTAGTCAGGCGTGATAACCACTACACCACCGGCACTCACCATGCTGGCAACATAGCAATTTACGGGGTGTAGGGTTATCAAACGTGTATGGTTCCCAGGGTCCTAATATTTTCGAGCGTGTTTTTTTTCGTAAGACTTCTTTCAAGAATTCGTATGAATAAATACACATGTCTGGCGAGGAAGGGAACTGCAACAAAGTAGAAATACAAACATTGACAAAACTACACATGCGCAAACCTTTAGGTCACGTTGTGGAATGAGGGCTATCGAGAAGGAATTGAAATTTTAGGGTGGTCGTTTTTTTATAAACAAGCAATCCACCTGTTGCCGCAATTTTGTCATACGTAGAAGGAAGTTTTACGCCAGCTACCTTAATACATCGGATAAAATATGGTTGAGCTTGTACCAGAGTCTTCAACAGCACATCAAGTCTGCCCTAAAATAGTTTTAAAAACAGCAGAAATAAGATAAATGTAAGGTAGTAGTAGTAGTAGCAGTAAGAGTAGTACTACTAATAACAATTACAAAAACAACAATAAAAATAACAACAACATTAATAAATAGTTTAATAATAGTATTACATATTAATGAGTGAACTAAAGACGGTTTTCCACTTTCAGTTGAGCAGAAAGCCATAAGAATGAATAATATTGAAATAAAGGACTTCAGTATATAGTAAAGGTCCAAAACTCTTGAAATCTGGTGAAGATCTCAAACGTGTTTTTCGCAAGAGTTGAAAAAAGACAATTCCAATGAACATAGCGTTTGAGTACCGCCAGCACACTTGGTTAGATAATTATTTTTTTGCTTATCAGTGGGATCCCTGACACATTTTAGTTATTTCAGGGAGTTAGTACCCATCACACCTTCAAATTCATTTTTCTTTTTAAATGTAAAATATGGAAAAATTATACTTAAACAGGAAAATTTGAAAAACACGCACTCATTAGTTGTATCTTTGTCAACGGTCATGAGTAAACAAAATACCGCTAAATCAGCGTAAAGAAAACTATTGTCACTGACTCTGGAACATTTCAGAGTGTTGCGTTAACTTCCGTGAAAACTTTAAAAAAACAATCTTGTTAACACTGAACTCGAACAACAAATAAATAACTGCAGACTGTCGCAACACACTCAGATTTGATATACTGCTTCATGGTGTTTGCAATTTGGTTGCAGTACTAATTAACTGCGGTTAAAAGTACATGTTTTGAAAGAATTAAAATTTCAAAAATAAAACATGTTAAGGAGTTTTAGGATTGGTTTTGCTATTAACAGGTCTCGTGTTTTAAAACCAATAAGGTTTTTTGAAGTTGCACGACACCAATAAATAATAATACCAAAATAATGACTCTTTGTCACCCTGACCATAGTTAATCTAGGAACTAGTTATGAAAGCCGGCAAACTTCAAAAGGGAAATACAAAGAATGTGCATAGATGTTTTGTTGTAGGTTGAACGAACCGCGGCCGTGCACATTTTTTGTTTCAGGTGTTAGTACCTTGTGCATTTTGTACACCTTCAGGACTAGTAATTAAAAGAAAACGACGAACAAAGACCTACAACAATGGTTTCATAACCAGTCCCTAGACAAACTATGCCCTGACAAACTGATGTTTTAATAAGCAACAAACAACAGACTATACGTTATACTTATAGGGAAGGATCGAAACAAAGGGTTTCGTTTTCACCTATTCTTTTGCATAAAATTACTATCGCGAGCTGTTTCAGTGCAATATTCTGTCTACCAACCTGGAAATCTTGAGAAAAGGTTCTTGGTGGCACATCTCGACTGCCTG
Organism: Hydrozoanthus tunicans; assembly: GCA_026413305.1. NCBI lineage: Eukaryota > Metazoa > Cnidaria > Anthozoa > Zoantharia > Hydrozoanthidae > Hydrozoanthus > Hydrozoanthus tunicans. Next base: position 26,957 of record JAOBAT010054114.1, read on the forward strand.
GAGAACTGAAAGTACCAATAACAAAAACAGTCTTAGTCTCGTGCCTAAACTGCTGTTGGCTCAGTGGCCGTGTTGGACTCGTTGTCTATATATGTAGAGTTTGGGTCGTTGGCTGTGTAAACACTACAAACCTTGAGCAACGAGGATGGACAGATAGTAGTCTGTCTAGGAATCGAACTTAAAAAAAGTTAAGTAGGGCATTTATATAGCGCCCTTGCTCAAAGGCGCCTTACAATGATCAGTATCCCCGCCGCGCACCGGATGCACGTATTGGCGCAATTGGCAGCCGCTTCAAAGCGGTCCATGTATGCTGGTACTCATTTTACCGACCCCAGAAGGATGGAAAGCTGAGTGGCCTTTAGCGGGAAAGAAGGTCGCCCAAATATTCAACCCTCGACCAGGCCGGGAATCGAACCAGTATCGTGTATCATGTAGGGTTGGTACCTTGGTTGATCGTGGGAGAGACTGGGGGAGATTCTGTGCACCAGGCCCCGCGGTGCAGCTGCTTGACCTTGCTGCGTCTTGAGGTCACCAGAAAACAGGTGGGTAGCAAATCCAAAATTGCAATTCTACAAAAAAACTTTACAGTTCTTCAGGCAAGCAAGATTAACAAGTAATGTAAGCACTGAAAAAAAGAAATATATCTTATTTTGAAGGTCTTCAATTTGTTTGAAAACACCAATCAGGAAGGCACATATAAATTTTGAAATTACTGCTAACATCATGAGTCATTCTCTGTGGCTTCGATGACCTCATCAAACAATCACCTTTATATGCATATTGGCCCTTTATTACTCGACGTGTTGTTTTTTTTCTTTTGAAGACAGTATGCTAAAAACCGTTAACCATTCCAGCCCCAGCCATCTAACTTGTCCTAGCGAAACTCATACAAAACAGACATCTGGTAATTGATCAAACAAAGCAAATATCTGGTGATACAAAACAAAGTTCCTCTTGTTCTATAAACGGTATCGGGCCTGGTTAGAAAACTTATCAAATACGATACTTGTCGTGTTTGGTGTTCAAAGGGTTAAATGAGTAACCCTCGACAATCAATTTTGGTTATCAAACTCTTTTTTTTCATCTCTTTAGCGTTATTACTGTTATTATTAGTTACTTTATTTGGTACTCTTGGAAAATACATAGCACATTAACATATACATCAAACATTAAATAACAAATACGAAGTTCAGAAGTTAAAAAAAGATAATACACACACAAAAATGAAAAATGAAGGTAAAAAAACTACCCAAATGGGTCGGCACGAAAGGGACCGCAAGGCTAACCATGCGAAATACCGCCCAGTTAATAAAAACGAATTAAAAAATGAAATTGCCTAACTAAAGGTTGAATCACTAATTAACGTCAAACTTGTTGATCATTTAACAGTTGCTAAAAATCTTCTATTATATAATTGTCAATCATATTCGAGAGGAGCAAAAAAAAAGGCAATCAAAAATACCTGTCTAGAGAACACACAGATAATGTCATCCGGGATACTGTCACGATTAACAGTCAACAATGAGCGTGCGTCATACGTAACCTGGATATAAAGAATCAGTAAAAATCTGAATTACCAAACTTCATGAAAAATCTTAAATTAATCAGATCTTCCATGCCAAGATATAGTTGGCTTTTAAGGAATACACAAATGAATGGTCGTTTTAGGACGTTTTAACCAAGGGTTAAAAACGGTGTTTTGCCTTTAAAATATCCAACTAGAGGTCTGCACCAATTGTTGTTGCATAATCTGTGGTATTAAACGGGGGGTTGGGGAGGGAGAAAA
>JAOBAT010054125.1:0-15023 GCA_026413305.1 Hydrozoanthus tunicans
TACCCCTGTGGTAACTTTTCTGACACCTCTAGCTTTAAACTCCAAAAGACTAAAGGATCGATAGGCCATGCTTTCACCAGGAGGTTCCGGGGGCACGCTCCTCAGGAAAAATATTCAAATCTAGGTCCCCAGAAAGTGTTACCAGCGTTATGGAGGATGACCGTGAATTTTTTGTACTTTTAAAACCTTTAAAGGGCTTTATACTTGAGTGATACAATAATCGAGACGAACCTAAAATGAACACATTTACGCAGCGTACCTAAAGTTTATAAACTTTTTCCGACTGTACATACCGAATAGCGTTCTACGAGGTTTTTCCTTAGCAAATTTCTGAATTGTTGACCCTATGCTAAATGGCAGCGATTTAAATATTCTTTTGTCTACATTCAAGTTAGCGCAATTAGCCTAGTTTTTGCGTGACACACTCATTTGAAAGTTTAACTCAAGCAAAAGGCTGGTAGGGCTAATTAGAATATAGACAAAATAATATCAAAATTACCGCCAGTTATGCAATGGACAATGAGTAGGTTAGCCAATCAGATTGCAGGCTTCATGACAGCGTACTAGCTAGTTGGTTTCAACAAACTAAGTTTAGAGCTTCAACAAGTTTATTACAAACCTTGCAGCTGCATTGCTTTGTGAACGGATCACAAGAGTTGTTGACGCTGCCTCGAGGGTCACAGCCACACTCGTAACCTGAAATCAAACACGTTTAATTATCCAGCTATTAATCTGTATCGCCAATTATTCAGTTATCAGTCGGTGTCATCAATTATCCACGGATCATGAGTTATCAGTCAGATATAATCATCGCCCAAGGTTAAACTAGCTCAGTACATCATATCGTTTCCCTGCCCTTGACATAATTGTTATTAGTCCAAACTAGGTCTCAATTTTCTTGTTTGTTTTATCAAAACGTGTAATGTTATACATTGGAACTTTAGGATCGGAATTTTTTGGATTTTTCGTACCTTATCAAAAAAAAGCCTAGTTAGTCAAAATCAAGATTTTAGTAGTAGAAAGATTGAATGACGTTTGAATGGGTTGGTCATCGTAACAACTCATCAACAGTACAGCATTTCTAAGGAGAGGAAGAAGAATGCAAAAATGAATGGCGATGACAGGAGCTGCGGGTTTGATGACATTTGGCTGGTTGCTGCTGGCCCAAGGTCTTTCAAGCGTTGAAGGAGGTAGGGAATGTATCTAGAGGAGTAGAATATCTGCGGCGCAGGCTGTACATGTCCTCTTCTTGACAGAAAAGGAGCGTCAAATGCCTTTCTTTGGAGATGAATATACTTGAACTAGAGCTTTTTTCAATTATCGTTAAACAAGCGGCTTTATGCACTCCACATTTTTCGAGGAATAAAAAGGATCTGCAACACTGCATCATACTTTGGATAAGCACACATCCCTCGAACATTTCAAGAAAGACGATTTCCTCGTTTGAATAATTTCGAGTACCCTTCATACAAGAACCAATCTTCATCAGGTTTTAATAAAATATCAAAGGTCAAATTGAAAAATAATTCTTATTATCACAAGCTTCTTTTTCTCAGAAGAAAAGTGTGGAAAGAACGTATCAAGCATACCATTCTTGGGCCACAAAGTTCTCAACAACTGATTTTTAGACACTTGCAGCATTCCAACTCACCAAGTTTGCAATAATCTCCTGGTACACTCGGGTCACCCACAAACGGAGCCTTGCATCTGGAAACATACCCAAATATCATAAAGATGATCTTTTCTTATCCTTTTAAAACGCAGATCAGTAGGTAACCGTAACAACAAACGCCATCAGCCAAAAACAAATGTATTGCATGCATGTTGGCAAAATGGCACCAAATAGAAAACAATTTAGGATGCATAAAGCTGTGCCTTTAAGGTCGTTCCGTTGAAATAGAACCTACACTGAGACTATTGTCAAACTTTCGCCATTTGTCGATCATTATAAGTTAACTGCAAAAATGAAATAAAAAAGGGGTGTGTCCATGTTAACTTTTGATATGTGATTGACACAAGCACACCCTCCAGGGCTATTTTCCTTTTTTGCAAGCTTGAAGCTAAAACTATAGATTCCTCATGTTGCCAACCAAGATAACATCGAGAAGCGTAAGGGAAGTAAAGGAAGATAACGTAAAGAGTTCTTCTGGACTAGGAGAATAATTTTCTTTTAATTTTCAGCAATAAGGAATTTTCATGCTCTTCGTTGCTATGTTTTTCATATCTTTCCGCATTTGAAACACTGAGATTTTCCCTATTTTTTCTCTTCAAAGAGTCCTGTTGAAATATGATTGATTGCAAAAAAAAATTTGTGGTACCCATGCTTGTTTAATTTAGGAAAAACTCTAGGAAAACCAGAAAGCATGTGCAAAAAGCCCCATATATTATCAAAAAAGACTTTTTTTGCATTAATCTTTCTGATATGTCTTCGAGTGCTCATTATTCACTACAATATGTTAAAAATGTGTAAAAAATTTAAAATTTCTAATACTGGCGGATAAGATGCGCAATGCAAACTGGTATGGGGAATGATCTTAAAATACTATAGAAAAAAACTCCAAATAATTAGAAATTAGCCTAAATACAAAGTGGACAAGTTAGTTTTCCTTTCTGTGCGTATACCTCTCGCACTGACGTCCCTCGTAGTTCTTGGGACACTTGTCACAAGTTGGTCTCCGATCAGAGTCCAAGAAACACGTCGAACTAAACCTGGAGTTAAAAACAAGAAACACATAAAGAATGAAACAATTTCCAAATTTTCCGAGAGGCATGCACTTATTTTACGTCGGGAACACGATCTGTATACAATAATAATACATTGAAGGGCCTATAGAGTATAAAAATTCAATCATGGTTGTTTATTCAGACCAATTCTATGTTAGGATCCTTTGACTTAAAAGAGATGTAAAATAGTTCCTGGTCATAACGGCCAGAAGAAAATGAACACACGCTGACCCAAATACACTGTAACTCTAAGCACGGGTGCTGCCCACCCCTCCGCCTACCTCTACCTCCTTTGCTGTGCAGACTTACGTAAAATTCTACCACGAAACCTAAAACCCTGGATATTAGCGTCTCTTTACTTGGAGGAAATTTTGTGCGGTGTATTTCGTATTTACAATTTTTCTGATATACGCTCCCGTTTTAACTAACACACTCTTTTTTCCCCTTTATTTTCTAACAGGTACAACTGCAAACACATAATTAGCTGTTATGCTATTTTTCTATTGTTTTGGTTTACACAGAATTCTTAGGAATAAACATAGAAATTTAATGGGATGGCCAAGAGTAGGCCGTGCGGCTATTTTTTGTATTTAAGGATTCTGTGTAACTCAAGAACAATGAAAGTGACTAGGAACATCTTCATTGGTATTAACAAGAAAGCCTAAATATTTTATCTTATGCCCCGATTACAAAAACGCAATGGAGGGAAAGCCGAGTTGATTACCACAGGCGAATAACGCCCAATTTGTAACAGCTTCCAAAGAAAAGTGCATTCCAGTGAAACAGTTTTAAGCACAACAAATGCCACTGAAAAGCTTAAAAGCCACTGAAAACATACCAAATCCAGAAGTTTTTACAAAGTACACAAACTACTTACTGATTTGGAGATGTTGTAAGAGGGCATGGACAACGTCGGCAGGCGAAAGGGTCGCCGATTGTCGCCTCACCAAAGAAACCATCGTCGCAGATTTCGCAGTTATCTCCGTGTGTATTGTGCTGGCAGTCCTGGAGAAATAACTGAGCGACGTAAGCAAAGAGACAACTGGCCCAACGAAGGACCAACTACAGAGTAACTAAAACATCTAAGAAAGGAGGAACTCGTGTTTCCTAAAAAAGGGAAACTAATTAATTCTACAAAAGAACCGCTCTTCTTCATCTAGTTGTACTGTTTTGTGGCGATTTCATAGAATGGTTTGAGCGAACATAGTATGCAAACTTATTGTGTTGGCTGCGAGATTTTTAAGTAAAAAACTGTTATCAAGCTTTTGAATCGGGATGTGTACGTCAGTACGTACGTCAGAGATTGAGTTTGAGCCAAAAGTAGGCGTTACAACCTCTAAGCGAATTGTCAAGTACCGCACTTTCGGATATAAAATGGTGTATCTTCTTGTATTAACGCTTAGCTATACGCAAACCTGACATTTTCCTGTCTCTTGATCACAAGTGTCAGAATGCTGATTACATTCACATGGCACACACGCACCCACGAACGATCCTCCCTTTGCTCGGTAGAAACCTGCCGCGCAGGCCTGGGAAAAGAAAAAAAATATTTTTTTCAGCAATTAAATATTTAACTAAGATGGATTTGTGTTACCCTTAGATATTTTTTCTCTTGTTAGTCTTCAACCAGTGGATATATAGTCTAGTATTGGAAACACCACAAATTTCCTTTTAGGGATACTACTTAATTCTTATTCTTTTACATACGCACCAGGAAACCGTGGAGATAGTTAGTTCTTATCAAACAAAGTTGATAGAGGCTAAACTGTGCATATTAAAAGGCCTAACTCCTGATGGAGAGTTTCGGTCGAAAACGTTAGAGTTTTTAAACCTTTAAAACAGAGAACTCATTCTCTGATAACAATTTTACTCGAGTATTTTAGCGATTTCAATGGTAAAATTACAAAAAAAGAAGGCACATTTTAAAACTTTCAGACAAAAGCAGCAAATTAACTGTACCTAGACTAAGAGTTAGAAAAGAGGAACTCAGTAGTGAATTGAACGTTAACAAGATTTTAAAAAACGAAAGATATCGAACTGGGGCTCAACATGTAATAATAACGCCATGAATATCGAGAACGACATAAGTGGGTCCGATTGTTCAAACGCCGGTTAGTTTTAACACTGGGTTAAGGAAAAAACCAAGGAGTTGTATCTTTAAAATTAAGTAAAGGTCCTTGTAAAAACTAGGTATAACCTCCCATTGTTCTTAGACATTTCCCCCTCCCACACCAGAATGATTAAATTTTTCATACTGAGAATACATCAACCTGTGTACATTATAGTTTTAAAGTAAAAAGCAGTGATAATACTTTAGCCAATCATATAACTCCAAGACCAAAGCAAAGAAAACCTTTTTTCTTTCAATTTTAGTTCCCTACATGAAATTTTCTTAAATTTAAAACATAAATGTTTTAACAAGAAAGGCTTGAATGAGTGAACTGGAAAGAAACTATATTCTTATGACGATATGGCCCATTCTGATCGTTTAGCCAATCAGATCAACGATTCAACAATATTCCAATTATAGCTCTTACTGCATTCAACTACCGTTGACCTGTCTAGTTTGTTCTGCTTACAAACACTGCTCAGAATTTGAAGCAATACAAACATGTTCACCACAAATACCCAAGCCAAGTCAGTTCGACGGGTTTTAAGAAACACGAGCATGGACTAATCGGTCTTTGAACAACGGTCAATCAGGCTCCAAACTTCAAAATCAGATTAATGATTAGATCAAGCTAGAATAGTTTACAATTGAATCGTGCTACACCGTGAACAGAAATGGTAGTTCAAGATACTTCGCGGCGTGAGTCGAAATTACCATGACAACGCAGCACTAACTAACCTCACAGCTAAGCCCTTTATACTGGGGTGGACAAACACACTGTTCAACTGCTAACGCTTGAGGTTGTTCAGATCCACCATCAACAGCAACATCGAGTGACACAGTATGCAGTCTGAAATGGTATACAACCAAGATTGTTTAACAGCTGACAAGTCGCGACGAAACTTTAGTATGTGACCACACGATGGAATCAAATTTGAGAGCCGAAAGCTTGCTTGAAACCATGAAAAACTATACAGCATTATTTTACTCTTGTGATTACTATATACTTTCTATGTACTTCGAATGCTCCGTATTTTTGTTAATAACACGGCCAATTATACCATGCACTTACACAAATGCCTAGCAAATTAAACTATCGCTTTCTAAACATTTTTCTCTTTTAATGACACATAGTAAAAAAAAGGACAGCCTTAGTAAATTTCGGTACTAATTTAAGTTTACTCACTGCACAAATTTATTTCAATATTTTGTTCACATACATGGTCTGTTCCATCCGGGTACTGTAAGTGGCACGTATCATCAAAGCCTCGACATCAGCCAATGCCATCATGAGTTGAGAACGTGATACTCGCCCGCCATCAAAATGAGACCAATAGCGCTGAGGGGATTAGACAAATAGATTAATAAAAGTTGAATAACAAAACTCTAACATCCTTTCCCGATCATTTTACAAATTTTAAAAAAAAACTTACCTCGTGAATAATCACATTGATTTGTTTTTCTTCGCCTTTTACGACGTTTTCCTTGCTCTTGTGTTGCAGAAACAAGCCGTTACCCTTTCAACATGTGAAAATAACATGAAAATCATTGATTAATGTTAAGAAAACGAGTGAATCTTTTAAGAGACATTTTAAATAACGGCGTCAAGTTTCGTTCCTCACTGTGAGGTGTGAACATCGTGTGTTAAACCTCAAGCGATATCTCTCCCCCAATCCAAGTCTAAGATTGACCCATTTGACAAAATCTTCCAGGACTGTGTTATAGAAAACAAATGTGTTACCTCAAACAGGTTTGTAAGATTTTTGTAGCGAACAGTAAACGAAAGCGATAAGCGAAATAATTTATATCAAACAAAGCTGCCACCATCTTGAAGATGGTGCTCGATCAGGTCCTACAATCTTACAAACACATTTACACAAAGTCTGACAAGGCAAATAAATCTTTGCTCTAGAATGCTTCAAACGTCCACCTGAATGTTGCTACGTCCAGATAAGATCTTCTGAACGTTTTCAAGCCTTTCAACAGGAAGCGTGACCAAAATGTTCTAGGAATTATCGTGACTGTTAAAAAACCGAGTTTTGATAGGGTTTTAATTGCAAAAAGCCCTTAATTTAATTTTGTTTCTTATCACCTTTCACCTATGTGTCCCCAGTTATGTGACATCTTTATTTCACTCTTAACAGTTAAGAAACTCATTGTAGTTGATACTGTAAAATGGTTAAGGAGATTGTCGTACAGCGTTATACTGTGTTTTTATACATTAATTGTCTTGTTCTATATCATATTATATTTGTTTTGCCTTGTACTGCTGTGTTGACGATTGTATTGTATTGTAATATATTTTTTGGTTGCCGTTTTTGTTTTGTATTGCAGTATTTTGTATTATATTACATTGCATTGTATCTTATTGTATTGAATTGTATTGTAAGTACTAGTTAAGGGGTGCTGTGCTAGGTTATGTCGTGTTGTGTTGTGTAGTTTCGTTTAATTTCAAAACGACAAGTTGCGTTGTCTGGTATGGTATTGTAATTGTAACCTTGTGACGACGTTAACTAATGGAGCCAAAGCAAAACATTTAAGAGACAACACACACAAACCTTTACACCAACACAAAAACATCAACATTGCTTAAGTTCTAAGGGAAAAAGTTAAACAAATTTATGGATTTATGTACGCATTGTAAAATCGATGTGGAGAAACTCACAGTCAGCAGAACATCCGGTTCACTGGTCGGTCGTCCCTCGTGGCTGGACATGTATGACACGAGATAACGTAGAGCACCCCCGTAAGATGTCAACTGCATTGAATGTTTAAGTTAGCATTATTGTCATTGCAACTAATGCATTGCTGCAAGTTATGAGACCTGGAATATCATAGCCACTCCAACAATGTCAACGGTAAAGTGCACGTTGCAGAAAAAGAAACAAACAGAATATCTCATACATAAATTTGGGTAAGTAAGTGTTTCGAATATCTTCTTGTACATCGCCAAAGAAAGTATCAAGGGACCTCGTGATGCCCAGGAACCTCAAGTAAAACTTAGTTTACAGAAAATTCTTTCTTCCAAACCTCTTTACACCTCTCTTATGGACCAAAGCACTACCACAGTCCTTCACACCAGTCTGACACTCAAAACAATCCGCGATTCAATACACATGCGGATTTAAACCTCTTTAACCATCTATCCTGTTAAACGCTAAAGCTAAATCCTTTCTCGAGCCTAAGATCCTTGGAACCCCCATGGACAGGACACTAGTCCCCAGCAGAACTGGAACTCATTTATACAGCTGAGTCGGAACAAAGTCAGGTAAAGTGACTTCAGGATTTTTCAAAATCTCTTTTACCATTTATCCTGTACATTGTACTTTAGTTCAAGTCAGGTAAACGCTATCCTTTCGAACGCTAAAACTTCGTAAGGTTTTCTTTCTGACTTACTTTGTTTGCGCGATAGGATTTGGGCAAAAGCCAGTAAAGAAATTTTCCACGTACTTCATCACTTTTGAAGGAATAGAATGTCAGGTCTTTGGTCAACGGATTTACGAATACGCCTTCGTCGAGCATTAAAGTTCGGTTAGTGTTAGTCAAGACAAACCCTGAGGAAACGTTGTGGTAAAATCTGGAGGAAACCTGAAAGAAAACAATTAATATTGAACTCGAACATCGTCTCGATTATGTAAACCCTACATTTACTGTACGACTTCAAAAGTCAACTTGGGCCTTCAAACAAAGCTATTTGATCCGAGCTCGCGAGTTATTCCGTGTTAACTTTAACACAAACTTTTATTTTTTCCGAAAGGATGTTAGGACACCTATTTAGTTGTCCATACATTAAATACATAAGCAATACGAAAAATGATTCGCAATGTACTGATGTTAAAGTGTTCCAAAAATAACTGAAAATTACCTGAGTTCTGTTCAAGAGACTGCTGCCACAAACATTACTAACTCCGTTACAGAAACACGCTGTGCAGCCTAGCTCGTTTGCCGCCTCCAGGTAGAATGTCCCTGGTTTACACTGCTCACAGTTGAAGCCTTCGACGTTTGCCTTAACAAAAACCACAATGGAAACATATTAGGAACGACATAACTACGAATTTGCTTAAACGATCAGTTATGTAGAAGGCAATGTCAATGGTGTTTCGAATGAAGATTGTTATGATAGTGGTGGTGTTTGTGGTGCCAACGGAGTTGGTGACACTGATGATGGCGATTGTGATAGCAATGGTGAAAACCATTATAATGATGATAACAATAGTGATTGAGACGAGAGTGATGACGATGATGACAAAGTGTTTTTCACTAACCATGCCGTCCAATCTTACCTTGCAGCTACACCTTCTCGTCATATTATCAGGAAAAGCAAACGGACTGCCTCTTATGTCACAGTATTTCGGTGCTAGAGAATGCAGAGATACGATCAAAGATGAGTTACAATGTTGCTCATCACAAAAAATTGAAAGCCAAACAAATAATATATGATAAAGACTTACACTTTTTCGGTTTGCGATTGCCCTGTCGAGTGTAGGTGTTACAATACTACAACGGAGGTGCTAAAAGTACTTACTTAGATATAAAACGACAACACTATCACCAACTACGTGTTTGATAGCTTACAAGCACAGCTAGGATTCCTACAACGGCGGAAAGATAACTGATTTCAGGCAAAACGCACCTTTCACTTGACACTTGTCACCCGGTATCAGCGGATTCCCGGTGAAATTTTCTGCACAGCTGAAAAGTAAAGAAAAGAAAATCGAATATCAGTCTACAAGAACACACAACGTGTACCTTTTATAAAAACTCGAGACCAATGAAATTCTGTTCCCCAACTATATCCTTAAATGATACATGTAATTACTAAACTCCTAGCTGACCCCGTAGTTTGCTAGAGTGACAAAGATTGGTTTTGAAGGTCGTGGGTTCGAATGCACCGAGGTCAGTTCTTTTCTATTTTCTTTTATTTGGATCGTGGCATCCATCATGATTCTGTAGATTGGCGAAACTCGGACTATTCGCCATCTTTAATAGTAAGACTTCACTCAAACTACAGATTGTAGGATTTGTTTCTTGCTTCATTTGTTTCCAAAATCTCTTCGCGTTGGGAGAACCTTGGGCGTTTATTATTATCGAACATCATCTAAGAAAACTTTTCAAACGTAAACTCACTATTTTTGTTAGTCTCTACAAGCCGCATTTAATTTCCTGGTTTGCTTTCAGAACAGGAGGAAAAATAATCGTCCTATACTCACAGTTCGCAGTTACGTCCAGTGTGACCAACTGGACAAGCGTCACATGTAGGATTGCCATCATTGTCTACAAAACACGTCGGGCTGAACCTAAATGGGAACAACCTTGACGTCAAAAATTGTCTCTGCACAAGAACAAACGGACGGCTTGCTCTACCTTTCTCACCAAACTCGAAGCCTTATTCTTATGCTAATTTATGTGGTTGCGTGAGTTATACAGCTTTGTGTTAGTTTGTTTTAATTCTTTTTATCACTGACTCTACACTTACATAAAACTTAAGGATTACTAGTTTTTAGTACCAGTTACTCGAAAATGAAGGAGACATTTGTTTCTTTTTAAAGTAGTACAGCAGTACAACAGTAAACTTACCGGAACACTTATCAGGTATGTTGTCTTTAATTATTTGATTAATATTTACAACGAACCCAAATTTCGAAGACCTGGTTGGTGTAAAGTGAATTGTCTCTTAACTCTGGGTTGGATGTAATCTTGGTTTCCAATGGCGTTTGTTATTTTATCACGAAAAAACCTGGAGGTCTTGGATACGGATGGAGCAGTAGGGATAGAAAAACTGAAAGTACCGAGACATTTTGGGTATGAACAGAAAGTCTTACCACGGACTCTGATGGTAACAGGAAGTAAAGACGTATTGTGGATAGGGATAGAAGCTGTTCAACATGGAATCACAACCAAATGAACGATCATAACCGGAAGTACAGCAATGTTGTAGATAGTAGTTTAAGATAGTCTAAGGGATGCGAAATGTTGCTCCACTATATAATCATCACTGTTTACAAGGCTGCTCTTACTGGTTGGGTGAAGTTGTTAGCGGGCATGGGCACGGCTTACAGCTTGTCGGGGTTCCTTCAGTGGCGTCTCCATAGTAACCTGTTTTACATCTGTCACACCTAGTTCCCTCTGTATTATGCAGACAGTTCTGTGAAACGAAATCAAAGACTATTAGTAAATTGAAGGAAAGAAAGTTAAGACTGGATACTGCATGTGTTTGGTTATCCTTTTCTTACGCTGAAAACACTTTTTGGTGGAGACATTCGGTTAGTATAGACAATATATAATAATTCATCTCACCTAAAGTTCTACTTATGCTTCTAACATTACATATCTATTAAGATAAATAATGTTAGAAGCATAAGTAGTAAATTCAGGCGAGATGAATGACGACTAAATCAATAACCAGTAATCAGCAGTAACCAACTACATGTACAGATTAAACGTTCAAATATCAAGAGAAATAGCAGTCACACCTTTATCCAAGTTTACGAATGTAAACGAGTTTAAACATAAACATAAACTCAGTAAACAAGGTTAAAGCTCTGACACTAAATTCAAACATTTCGCTCAAACCAAATGTTGGATAATGCTGGTACTCACAAAACAAGTTCCATTTTCAGGGTCACAGTCAAATGAATGCCCACTGCATAGACATGGCACACACTGATCACTCTCGCCATCTTCCTTTACTTTTGTGTAACCTCGTCCACAGGCCTGAAAGGTTAAGATATTAACTCTGAAGTTCACAAACCAAAGGAAAAATATCTTACTCATGGAAATGAACAGAAGAACACAGATCCGATGTCAAAAATGACGGTTTATCCAAGATTATTTTGCAAACTGCAAGTGGAGCATCGCACTTACTTTCCATGTTTCAAAAATAATTCAATACACCAAAAAATCAATCAGATGATACTCGTTTGCTTTTCATACTTTCAAATGCATTCAGTTTTAAGAGTTGGTAGATATCGTTATACCTAAAAGCACAACAGACCTTTCAGCAAACAGCAAATGGGTAACATAGGATTAGCTTGAGAAAAAGTAAAGCACAGTTCTTGTTAACCGTACCTCGCAGGAAAGGCCCTGAAATTCTCTTGGACAGTTACATCGTTCAACCAGCACTGCTCGTCCCTGACCCGTGTTCCGCGGGAGGGCAACATCCATTGAAATTTCTTTAATACTGAAAATAGACACAATTAGAATCATATTGCCTTTATTACCTTTGCAAACACCGATAGGTTCGTATTTCACACTTTTTACTCAAATAAGATGGTATGAACTATACCTTAATTCCTTTACATTGGAACCATAGGAGGCTCTAACGTAAATCCCGTCCACATTTGCTAGCGTCCTCAACAAAGTTTGGCGTGACAGGGACGACCCATCCATGTTCAACCATACTGCCTGGTGTAACATACAAAGGAAAGTTAGAAGTACCTTGAAGCACCAAGTTACAAATTCTCTCAATGTATAAGTAGCATAAAAAAGCTAAACTGTTTTAAAGGAATCATGTGTAGCGTTATGTTATGAAGTCCACACCTTGCATAAAACAAAAAACAGCGTAAATCTTGAAAACTGTAAGAAAACTATCTTAACTAACTATCTTCGGTATTATGCATACAATTCGCAGCAGTTCTGCTAGAGTAAACGTAGCTGAAGTTTTTAGGAAAAAAGTAGCTAAAAGACTTCAATATGGCTACTGAATGAACTGCAGGAGATCTGTCAAAGGAAGGAAGCCGTTAGTCGATTCTTACAATACGTCTGTTATAGCATAACACAGCTGGAAATAGACTGCTGAAACTAGAGTTTGAAATCACTTAAACGTAGTAAATAATTGTCAATGTAATAGCACTACTTACTATTAGTTTCTTGTAGTGGAAGTGAAACGGAAAAACTATTATTCATCATAATCATTGCGTTATCACTATCATTACATTATCATTACCATCACCATCATCATAATCATTATTTTTATCGTTAGTTATCGTTATCTTTATCCTAATGCCATCGTCATCGCGAACTTTATCGTCATTATCCCTATCATTATTATTGTTGCTATTATCCTTATCATGACTGCAACCATTATTTTCAGTGACATACCTCTTTAATAGGAACTTCAAACGTTTGGTAGGTATCAGGATCTGGATCCAATGTGTGCCTGTACACTACTGTTGGTCCTTTCCCCTGAGGAGAAGAAAATAGAAAACACACCATCATGCATGCACATTAGAACAGTAAACAAACAATCGCATGGGTGCTGTTGATTTAGCATTTTAGAAGATCATCCAAAAAGAGGACGCAAAACATCGACAAGAAAGAAAACAGCCACAAAATGATCTATCTAATTTATCTTATGATTAGCAAAGATGCCGGTTTAAAATGTACAGTAAGAAAACTTATTTCATTTGAATTCATTGCTTTATAGTTTCGTAAGGCTTGACGAATGGAACTGTGACAGTAACAAAACGTCAAAAATTACCTTTTGTTCAATTTTTACATCTATTTGTTGAAAACGGTTTGGAAATTACCCCCTTTTCTAAAAAAAAATTCTAAACCCCACTTGTTAAGGTATCGTTTGTATTGAAAACAATCCAATCAAGAAAACAAAGAAGCTTTATTCTTTCCACAACACTAAACTTAATGCTCAACAATGGATCCATATATTGTGCACTTCAATACTTTGTCAAGAGCAAAATACCCACCAGCAACTTGAAATACAGCTTTTCTTTAGGTCTCTCAGTTGTAGAGACAACAGTAGTCTTAACTGTGGTGGTTGATGAAGTTGGCTTTAGGGTCGTTCCGAATGAAGTAGTTGAAGAAGGCACACCAGTCGTCGAGGAAGCTTTCGTAACCGTTGATGAAACAGTAGGCATTGGTCTGGTAGTCTCAGTAGCATCGACTGACTTATCAGTAGTTGTTACTTCGCTAGGCCGTGCTTCAGTTTTCGTTAAAGTCGACTTTCTGGTGGTATCTGGTTTAAATGTGGTAGAAGTGTTGGTGGTAGGTTTCTCGCTAGTAATTGGCTCATTTTGGGTTGTAGTGTGCATTTCAGTTGGAACAAGGGTTGTCTTTAATGTGGTCATAGCTGATTTTTTAGTTGTCGATTGACTTACGGAAGTGGGTGTTGTGGTACCCGTAGTTACTGCAGCAGTCAGCTCCTCTGTCACTCCTCCAGTCGAAGGTGTAGTCACCGAGGTGGATCGACGTCCTGGATCTGAAGTAACTGTGGAATAATCTGTGAATCGTGCTGTGGTTGATTTTGAAGTACGCCTACCAGTTGATTTTAAACTAAGAGTCGAAGTGGCATCTGTTGGCCGCGTTTGAGTGACTTCCGAAGAGCTATGCCTACTTGGAGCTGTGGAACTAGCTTTCGTTGAAGGTGCCTTAATTTTCGTTTGGTCAACTGTTGTTGTGGATGCACCGGTTGAAACCGTCACCTTGGTGCTCGGATATGTAGAGAATTTAGAAGTGGTGCGAGCTGTAGATGCAACGGACGATTCCGTTCGGGCCAAAGTGCTTGTGCCTTCTGTCGTGCTAACAACTAGAGTGGGTTCGTTGGTTGTGCTCTTTCCAGTTGTAAGATCAACTATGACGCCGCCATCAGTCTGCTTGGAAGAGCTAGTTGTTCCTGTTGGTGTGTAAACTGGTTCAGTAGTGTGTGACGTTTTCGTTTCTGTGTAGAGTGCCGTAGTATCAGCTTGGGTTGACCTACTTGTTATGTCTGGTGTGGTAGGTTTTGCCGTTATTGGATCAATAGTTTGTGACGATGAGCTGGTTGTCGTTGCTGGTGTAGGAGTAGTTTCCGGTTCTGTTGTGACATTGGTTACCAAAGTTGACCTTCTGGTTGTGACTAGTGTAGCAGTGGTAGGTTTTCCCGTTAATGGATCACCAGTAAATGACGGCGAGCTAGCTGTCCTTGTTGGTCTAGAAGTCGTTTCCAGTTCTGTTGTGACATTAGTTACCAACGTCGACCTGCCGGTTGTGTCTGGTGCAGCAGTGGTAGGTTTTCCCGTTATTGGATCATCAGTAAGTGACGATGTGCTAAATGTCCTTGCTGATGTAGAGGTCCTTTCTGGTTCTGTTGTGACGTTGGTTACCAAAGATGACCTTTTGGTTGTGTCTGGTGCAGCAGTGGTAGGTTTTCCCGTTATTGGATCATCAGTAAGTGACGATGTGCTAAATGTCCTTG
>JAOBAT010054125.1:15123-28740 GCA_026413305.1 Hydrozoanthus tunicans
CTAATGTAGAGGTCCTTTCTGGTTCTGTTGTGACGTTGGTTACCAAAGTTGACCTTTTGGTTGTGTCTGGTGCAGAAGTGGTAGGTTTTCCCGTTATTGGATCATCAGTTAGTGACGATGTGCTAGTTGTCCTTGCTGATGTAGAGGTCGTTTCTGGTTCTGTTGCGACGTTGGTTACCAAAGTTGACCTTTTGGTTGTGTCCGGTGCAGCAGTGGTAGGTTTTCCCGTTATTGGATCATCAGTGTGTGACGATGAGCTGGCTCTCCTTGTTGGTGTTGAAGCTGTTTCCGGTTCTGTTGTGACGTTGGTTACCAAAGTTGACCTTTTGGTTGTGTCTGGTGTAGCAGTGGTAGATTTTCCCGTTAACGGATCACCAGTTAATGACGAAGAGCTAGTTATCCTTGTTGGTTTAGAAGTCGTTTCCAGTTCTGTTGTACCATTGGTTACCAAAGTTGACCTGTTGGTCGTGTCTGGTGTAACAGTGGTACTTCTTTCCGTTATTGGATCACCAGTCAGTGACGACGAGCTTGTTGTCCTTGTTGGTCTAGAAGTCGTTTCCAGTTCTGTTATGACAGTGGTAACCAACGTCGTCCTGCCGGTTGTGTCTAGTGCAGCAGTGGTAGGTTTTCCCGTTATTGGATCATCAGTTAGTGACGATGTGCTAGTTGTCCTTGCTGATGTAGAGGTCGTTTCTGGTTCTGTTGCGACGTTGGTTACCAAAGTTGACCTTTTGGTTGTGTCCGGTGCAGCAGTGGTAGGTTTTCCCGTTATTGGATCATCAGTGTGTGACGATGAGCTGGCTCTCCTTGTTGGTGTTGAAGCTGTTTCTGATTCTGTTGTGACATCTGTTACCAAAGCGGGCGTAATGGTAGTCGCTGCAATTGATAACCAAATGTACAATGGATTACGAGCAAATTTGCTTTCTGAACTCAGTTGGTTATTGTAGAATGACTAATGACAACCGTAAAATTTCCGCAATTTCTGCATCATGAAAAGGGTAAATTTAGAAATCGTGCATGGTCTCCGAACCAAAATCAGTTAAGTAAGATAGTCAACACACAGTTTCAATGTCTCCAACCGTCCGAAGGCTTGCCTAACCTTCAGTCCCTAATGAAATGCTACCAGTTTTACCTACTTTAAACTAACCACTCACTACTCCATCACTATTTGTGATGAAGAAGCTAAAGAGGCTTCACATCAAAGACGGCATTGGGATGTCATTAATACTAATAATAACTTACTGTCCACAAAGAACTTACATTTCCGTGGAACACAAACAGTCCTGCTACAAAGGCACGTGGAGTTTGGATACGTGAAATTTTCTTGCTCAGTGATCTCTTCAGGTGAACATTTGACATCTACTATCGGACACAGCGGGACACACCACACCTTACCGTCTTGACGGCATCGACAGCGGGAACTGCAATCCTTTCTCACAAATTGCACTCCTTCTTGGTAAACCTGTCCGTCTACGGTACACGCTGTTGCTTCAGTTGGTGTAGGTGCACTGGTTGTTCCTGTTGATTAACGTAATATCAAGTTATGCATAAACACAAAAACAATTTTGTTTCTTTATCAAAAACATTAAAAAAAGTGCCTATGAAACATAGTATTTTATTACCTCGTTGGATAGACCTTGCTATTTGAGTACTGGCGGTGAAAATTTTTTTCAAAATCTTTTATGGTTCTCCAATTGTTAACACTGATGACGTCACAAGTGTGATGACGCTCACAAGTCTTCATTTAGCAAAGTCTATCCACTGAGGCAATAAAGTTTTAAATTTCACAGGAACTTTAACGAAGGAGAACAAGAGCGGATGGAAACCACGTCAACACACTCTCGCGTAAATCGGTTTTTTGATCTTCTAGATCGCGTACTATTTGGCTCAATTTCATAAGTAAACACAATGCATATGCAAAAAACAAGAAGCAGATTTCTTTTGAAAAATACTTCAAAGTATCTATTACAAAGATGTTTGGTTTATTCCTTCTTAAGTAAAGTCAATATGCTTACTCAAGTTTTTTTAAACGTAACGTAAAAACGTTTGCTTTAACTTAAGTTCGGGTTTTGGTAACCTCAAAAGATCTATGATATGGTAAAAAAACGGGCAACCTATGATAGTGATTTTCGAAATACCTCGAGTTGATTTGTAAGTAACCGGTTCTATAGATCGTCTTGTAGCTGGAGGTGAAGCAGTTGAAACCATAGAAATCGTAGAGGAAGTAGAATCGGTTGTAGTTTGTTTGGGTGGCTTTCTTGTAGACAAAACTTGAGCAGTAGAAGAAGTTTTAGTTGTTGGTTGAACTTTTTCTGTAGTTGCTGCAGTAGCAGTCTGCAACGTGCTTGAAGGGCGTTCTGTGGGTCTTGAGGAGCTCGTAGCGGTTGTTGTTGAGTCTTGCCCTACAAAATTAAAAGTCAAACAAGAATTAAAAAATCAAGAAGAAAAACAACATGTCTACAAGACTCCTCAGGGTAAGAGGACATAGCTTCGAGAAAACAACTTCATTTACCATAAATTGAGTTACCATAAAAGCGCTTATGAAATGAAAAACTCTACTATCTCAGTGGATAGGTTTTGCTAAATGTGGAATATGTTTATACTGTGGTCATGAATTAGCAGAAGATTTTCAAAAAATGTTAATTTGCCGGAACCACTAGAGACGTCATAAGTTTAAAACATTAAACATCATATCTCGAGAACCATTAAATATTTAACAACATTTTTAAACCGCTATTCCTCATTTAACAAGGTTTATCCACCGAAGTAAGACACTACTGACATTTAATGTAGTATTTGAAAGCGTAGGGGTTGGCGCAGTGGTAAGATCTCTGCCTCCCAATCCTGAGGTCCCCGGTTCGATCCCCGGCCTGGTCGAGGGTTGGATATTTGGGCGACCTTCTTTCCCGCTAAAGGCCACTCAGCTTTCCATCCTTCCGGGGTCAGTAAAATGAGTACCAGCATACATGGACTGCTTTGAAGCGGCTGCCAATTGCACCTGTATACGCTTCCGGTCCGCTGGGGGTAAACTGATCATTGTAAAGCACCTTTGAGCATTCATTTGGAAAAGGCGTTATATAAATGCACCACCTTTACTTTTTAGTATTTTGCAGAAACTCCCAGCGCGCCGCCCCGTCAGATAATTGTTCAGTAGAAATGCTTTGTCTGAAACTTGTAAGGCAAGCTCGTTGACTTTCAAACATACCACAAAATCCGCAACTCTTTGGGCACACTCTTCTGGCAAAAAAGTAATTCCGCTTGCAGTATCTGGGGTTAGCGACTCTCCGACACCCCGTTGGTCTCAAGTCTCGGCAAACTATAAAGAAAAAAAAGTTGCAATTAGAATGTATTTAGAAAACCCATTGAAAATAGAGTATGATACTAGTTTGAAATGCGACATTTCTTAGACTAACGTAACTGCGCTCGTTATCCTTTCTTCGTCTTATCTATGCCCCAACAATTAATAGCGTACAGCTTTTGTTACAGTGATACCCGATATAACGATGCACCAAGGGAGCAGTAAAATTACACCGTTGTGTCGTTATACCGAAACCCCCGATCAATGGTAAGGCCGTAAAATAGCAAAAACAACGTAAACGGGTAAAGTTAACACAGGCCTTGAAATACCTGAAACTTATATGTTTAACTTATATTGAGACTAAATAAAGGAACTATTGATTGACAGGGGGGGGGGAGAACGCTAAAGAGGACAACGTAAAAAGTGGATAAAGAGGCGGCTTAGAACTCGTATATCATCACAAAGAGCTGTTTCAAGACAGAATAGTTGAACGATATTAAATAAATATCTGTTGTTGATATCCTTGTGACTCTGAACTGATAACATCGTTATATCGGGAACAACTTTACTTTCGGTGCGCCAGATTCACTTAGTTAGATCTGTGTTATCATTATATCGAAGATCGTTACTGTATATCGGGGTTCTGTTCCAAACATTTTACTGTTACTTTTGCCGGGACATAGAATTTTTATCGTTATATCGGGAATATCAATATATTGAAGATCGTTATATCGGGGTTCCACCGTACTATTTTTCTAAGTACAAGTAAAGCTTTTGTTTGTTTGTCTTGATACCGGATAAGCTACAAAACCAGAAACGGTTCGAGTCTTTCAAGCGGCATTTAACAACTATCCCCAGAAGGGAATGTGAACAGCGGTTGATATACAGCGTCGACGTATATATCTAGAGCTTGACACCGACCCTGAGGGGGAAAGTTGTTTTAGTATTTACCAGAAGATAGGGATAAAATGCACTTCATTTTTGAAAAAAAAGGACAAAATTTAAGTTTTTTTCCTGTTTCTAGCACGCGCGCTTCGTGTACATTTCGTTTACATTCTTCAGGGTTTTTTGAACAACATATAGATGTTGTGGGTTTTAAGCAGATTTCGAAAGAAAAAATTTTGTACTAACGAATAAATACAAAAAAACAAACCTTGTTGTCCTCTTCGTGTTTTCTGGATTGGTTCTTCGTTTAAAGCAATCATTTCCTCGTCTATAACTAACGGGTAACGCGAAGCCGTTTTGACTGCCATCTCAAAATCAACTAATAGTCATAGATATTGCGGGACACGGGAGCCAATCAGAGCGCGCGAAAATAGATATTAGTTGCTTTGGTAAATACTATTGGATATTTCTAGTTCATAATGTCTCCTAAACGTAAACCTAGTCTAAGAGGCGTTAGGAAGCGAACCTTTCACGGTGAACGCAGTCGTTGGGGATGGCGTTGCTTCAGTTGATTGTTTCCCTGTTGTACCTAACAAAGAAAAACGAAAGAATTTCCTTTGAAGGGCCATGTCAATGTATTGCATTGGTATATTAGTAAAACGGATCACAAAGAGCTCGCACGGTTTCAGTTGTCCCTACAATAGAAGGAACACATGCTTTAGATCAACAAATTACTAAAATAACCAAACCAGCAGTCGGGGTTGTTTCCGTTGTTTGAAGGTACGAGTCACTTATTTGACTGTTACAGGTCAGTGGTGCAAACGACCCCTCTAAATTGACTTAGTTCCAACTAATCATAATCACGATTCAGCAGGAAGAAACCTTCAAAATTATTTGCAAGGATTTGAGTCCCACCGAAATCCTAGATATATTTAAAACATGCTTTTCTTTCACAAGCTCCCAAATGACATACATTCAACTAACAATTCCACTCAAAAACGGACATTTCTCAAAGATTCTCCACATCTTTTTATAATAAGGCTTGAAAAGTAGTTTGTACTCCATTTTCAACATTAGGAATTAGTGCAACGATACCAAAAACTTAAATTTTCAAAGCAAATGTAATCCCAATTTTCTTGGAGATCTATTAGAAATGACATAATGACAACGCTCGATTATATCCGAGGTCAATTTGTAATAGGGAGCTATACTTCTGTTGGCCCTTTTATAACTTGAAAACGTGCCCTTCTCTGCAACACAGAGTGCTAGAACCATAACTAGTTTGCTGCCGGAAACAGAATGTGTAAGACTATAAATCGGTTGCTTAATTGTTCAGTATCAGTTCAGATTATTAGCTCACTATTAGACAACCTTCAGCCTTTGCTTCTACCTCAACATTTTTACAGCAGCTCCTGCTATTAATTTCTAGCTGCTGTATGCAAGTTTCTTTACACACATGCAGAATACAGCTGCAAACCGACCGTACAAATTCAACGTTTGCCAGAAACCCAGTATTTACTACAAAAATAGTATGAAGGCACAATCACCGACTTCAATGAGTCTAAACCAAATGACATCTGTGAGAACAACAATTGTCCCGGTTAATTACTTTTACCGTGTTTAGACACTGTTTTATAATACGTACGGCAGTATCCACAGGTCTTGCGGCAAACTCTCATAGCAAAGAACCTGTTCCGTCTGCAGTAGGCTGGGCTGGCAACTCTACGACAACCGTAAGGTCTTAAGTCTTTGCAATCTGGTTAAGAGTAGATAGAATGAAATCCTTTATAAACACACGCTTGACAACTTAGGCAAAAAAAAACCGTTAAAGCGACGACTACTAATACAAATTAAAGTAAAAGAGGAAAAGATACTGGATGGTCAATTGCTAAACGACTAAGAGGTAAAAAAGAAGAGAGAAAACAACTGTCACACAAATCAATTTTTACTTTGTTTGATCCACCGTCGGCAGCACAAGTGGCCCAGTGGTTAGCGTGTTCGACTCGTAATCCTAGTGTTGCGAGTTCGGACCACTGTGTTGTGTCCTTGAGCAAGACACTTTATCTGACTTGTTCCAATCGGCTCAGCTACATTAAATGAGTGACAGCTTCTGCTTGGAGCTAACCTGCAATAGATTAGTGTTCTGTCCAGGGGGAGTCAAAGACTCTCATCTGTTTAGCAACAAAGGAAACAGGAGATGAGCGGGCCACTTAGGTGGAGAAAGGAATTAGCTTTTTATTTTTTCTCTTAGTAGCACGACGCGTTTTAGATATCAGGTGTTACTAATTTGGTTCTAACCTTTGTGAGAAATGCTTGTCGTTGGTTTTGGTGAGGGGGTTGTTCGCTTAGCCCTTTCAATGGGACCTGAAAAAAAAAACAATGATGCATCAAGTTTCTCTGGAAAGTCCTCTCTTAAATATTTGCCAAGAGAAACAAACGATACTATAGCTATTTTTGAAAAACATCAGAAAGTTCAAAAGGTCACTAATTAAAGATACTGTTGGTAAATAAAGCACTTACGGCAAAATTTGCACGATTTTGCACAGATTCTCTTGGCAAAACGTTTGTTCCGTCTACAATAGTCAGGTGTCGCAACTACTCGACATCCTACTGGTCTCAAGTCTTTGCAATCTGCAGCAGTGATGGTATAACATTTTAGGCAAAAAAACAACACAAGATTAACTAAATACTTAGTGTATTTAATGGGAAAAGAAACAAGAGAACAAGATGAGGGCAGAAAAAGTGCCACGACAAAAAGAACCTCAAGCACTTGAAATAAATTCAAATCAAATAACAATTACTGGAAACTCATTAAGAGCTTACCTGCTCTAACAGGAATAGTGGTCCATGTTGGTACTGTTGTTTGATGTGTAGTGGAACTAGCGGTGCTTGTAGCCCTTGTAATAGTCACGGTGGATGAAACTCTGGTCGTCTCGCCGTCTAGAATGGAGACGCAAATTTTGTAAAGGTTGATAGTTGACTAATAATTTCAGTGCTTATGTTTTACAACTGTCTACGGCTGCTGATACTCAGGCTTCCACTGTTCAGTAAGAGTCCAGAAAAGGCTTAGCTACTTCTTACCCATGAGGCCATTTTACCGGCTATTTCTAAATAATTCAGTAGAACCTATGTACAGTGCAACTAAGTTTACATCTCCTGCAAAATTTTGCATGTAAAATCGTATTTTCGCTTGTAGCAATAAACAGCAGTGTATCTACACACAAGGTTCGATCGATGGGTTCAAGAAGAAAGATTTCTGCAGATAATGTTTTCTATGTCATAAAATGGACAAAAAAAGTACATTCACTTCGTCTGTGCCCAGGAAAGAATTATCGGAACAATCACTCACCCGTTCCAGTCGTTTCACGAACACTAACAGTCTGCGGAGGCGTCGGAGTCGAACTCGGGCTCTTGTGAAGCGTGTCCGAAAAGGAAAGTTCTGTAGGACGTTCAGTCGAGACTTTTACTGATGTTTCACTTTTATTTGAAAATTTGGTTGTCGTCGTGCTCATTCTCGTAGAGAATTCCGAAAAGGTTTCTGTGAAACAATGAAAACGTTGAAATGACCGTTTTTCACCGGATTCACAAATACAGCTTATTTCGCCTACTTTCCCAAAGGGTTTAAAAGGCGTCTTGTCTGGAAACCTTTGTGATGTACTATCAAAAGTCAAAGTTAAGAACAACAAATTCTATAAAAGGCATCCCAAACGTAGAAGGATTTTGCGAGAAGTTTTTCAATTGTTTATACAAAGGTAAGGACAAAATCTACAAACACTTGCTCATTCCGTGTGCTGAACAATTTCCAGAAAAAACTATGCCGATTGGTGTAATAAGAATTTCATACGGTATAATAACAAATTGAGCCCACCTGTTGTTGATTGACTCGGTCCGGTAGGGGCTGTAGAACTCTCTGGTAGTTCACTTGGTCGCGTTGTAGCGTTTACTGAATCTGTGTGGAAAATACATTTTGTTATTCGGAGTAAATCATGCGTCACTCCCATCTCTGCTTTTTACTTCCTTGGTGTCATTTTCATTTTGGAAACTACAAACGCGGTTAAAGAGAGTTCAGGTATCCGGGTATTCTCGACGATGTCATTTGAACAAAAAAGCTCCTCTTTAAAGAAAAAGCTGCATTCAAACAGAGATCCTTGACTAACCAACGTAATAACACACAAACTAGTTTGGAAGCATCCCTTTTCCACAAAAAATAAAGAAGATACGTTTCAAATTCTTGCTGAGTAATGTATTTTCGTTTCGTGTAAAAATTGCAAAGAGTACTCCCGAAGTTACCTTCAGTTGCTTCCTACAAGGAAATCAAGCTAATTTGTTTTTCTTTACCATATATAAGCAAAACAAATGCATCGTTTGTTCACCAAATGATGCCCGTTGACCACTGTTCTGGTTGGTGTAGGACAAAGAGTGCTCTATACTGTATGCATTAAAGCGGTCGTAAAATGTAAAACATAGAATATAAAAAGTTTTGAAATGCTACGTTTTTAAAGTTTCACGCGTTAGGTGGTGATCATCTGGTAACTGACGAAAATTTAGAGTTACTAAGTTCAATAAAAGCAGTTTATAACTTTCGTAATAACAGTTTTTAGTTTTACAAATGGCGATCATCCTCAAGGCTTCCTGAATGGAAACTACTGAGCCGATTGTGACGAAAAGAGTTGTCAACAAACGTTCAACCCTAAATATCCCTGGGGATTTAACCTGCAAGCTCATAATTAAAGCTTAAAGAGTTGTCAACTAACGTTCAATCCTAAATATAACTGGGGATTTAACCCGGAAGCTTATCAATAGATCCGGAAGTCAAACCTCTAAGGCATTGGAGTGTTCCTACACCAAGTTGTATCTGTTTACAATGGTTCGCACATCGACAATGAAAACCCGTGACTTTTCCATAGTCATACATCGCTTTCACTGACTAAAGACTAATGAAAACCTGCGGAACTACCTACAACACTGAATGGAAGTTCGAAATTTTTGAGATTTCGATATATCAATAAATACAGTTGACCAAACGGGTGACCCAATCCGTTTCATGTTCCCGGCGTACTTTAGAAACGGATTCTAAAGGTCGATGTGTTTACATGATTGTGATAACCTTTTCTAATCGAATCGATGCCGATGCTAAAACCACTCACAACGTCGATTTGGTATTCCACTGGAATGCAGCATGTTCCCCGTGGCTTATGACACGGTAATTTTATATCTTATATCCGGATAGCTTATAATAATACTTTACTCATACACGTGTCATAGAGGAGCTCAAAGAGAAACTCGTTAATACATGAATGTGTAACAAATACTAGAGAAAAGTTACACAAATAATTCAGTGAAATTTTTTGAAACAAGTTAGTTTATGAAAGATTATTGAACTACTGTCCGTCAAAGAGTTTACCGTAGGCAAAATCCCAACAGATTTTGCTCAAAATTAGAAATAATGTTGCTGAATACGTTAAACTTCATACAAGCGCTATTAGAGAGTATCAAACCTTATAGGCAGTTTTTTGAGCTGGCTTTTTAAAAGGTTTCAAGGAAGCCAAATTTCTTGACTAACCCTGATATTTCATGATTAGCGCAGGCTTCATCTAGAAGTAGCTGTTTCAAGGACGTTTTGGCAAGCATTCGTTTAATTTTATCGAGCAGCAAAACATTATACCTTGAAATATATAAACTGGGCTCAGTACATTTCAAAATCTCAAGGTAATAAAACTTCGATGTTTTACAACAAACAAAGGTATTCTAGATCACTTTTTAGTTTTGATTTAGCCATAAGTATATAAAACATTTTTCATGCAATGAAAACTCGTATCAACATGTTAAAAATATTGAAGTTTTTGTTGAAAACGATAAAACAAGTCCCAAATTTAGAGAAACATGGCTTCGATACTACTGACATGGAAAAACATGTACAAAACCCCCTACCCCAAAAATTCGTTTGCAACGATTGATTAAATAGCATAAAACAGCCACTTCCGAGCATGCGTCCGAAGTTAAAGCACTGTTAGCAAGTTGATCAGTTATTATAATATTTATGCCGTAGTTTATTCTTTATATAACGAGTATTAGTTACTTTACGCTTTCTGCAGTCTTACCCACACAGAAATTACAAGTCCGAGGACAATGCTTTCTCATGAAAGGCGAGTGGGTCTTGCAGTATTGTTCAGTTGCGTATGTGTGACAATCTTCTCTCCTATCGACACAATCTACAACAGATAATCAGCATGCAAAGTATGATAACATCACAACAAACATTTAACTTAAAATATCACTTAGTAATTCCAAGAAATGTGTGCATTATTTACGATAGACACAATGCACTGGTACTTACAAACGGACAGTTCCTAGAAATGGTCTACATATCATATTATTACACACCTAGACTTTCACCCAACAAAACAAAATTAACTGTTTCCATTGGGACTATACATTAAGTGTATACTATGCAACGATACTTACCAAACAATCCTTTGAAACAAAATCATGATACTACGTGATACTTTTCACATAGTAATTTAAAAAAACGTTTGCTTGATAAACACACGGTTTATTGGCTGAAACTCGCAAACGCGCTTGATCAAAACTGATACAACAAACGTTACTCGCAAAGCATTTTCTAGAAACACGTCCAAAATCTACAGGATGCCATGAAACAAAATTTCCGCACCAATTCCTAGATACATCTGCATAATCAACATCTGATGATGTAGATCGGTATACGAAAACATTTCCAAGAAAGCCATACACAACAGGTTCGTGAT
The DNA here is from genome assembly GCA_026413305.1 of Hydrozoanthus tunicans. Classification (NCBI taxonomy): domain Eukaryota; kingdom Metazoa; phylum Cnidaria; class Anthozoa; order Zoantharia; family Hydrozoanthidae; genus Hydrozoanthus; species Hydrozoanthus tunicans. The sequence goes on from JAOBAT010054125.1 coordinate 26,074, forward strand.
AGTCTACAGTAACACTCATGAGGTATTTCCGAGAAACAAGAGCACGATAGGCATTTTATAAAACAATATTACGGTTATGTGGTTTGAAAAGAGTCTTGTTTCTAATTTTGTTCAAAAACAGACATAGAGGTTGCATAAGCAATATTAATTGCATGATAGCTAATCAATTGTATTCATTAAGCCAACAAACCTAAACCAACTAACTTGAAAATCAAAACGTTACCTCGTTTGGATGTACTTATTGAGCTAGTTGGGGTGATTTGCGTTGCTTCTCCGCTAGTGAAAGGTACTGAAAAATGAAATTCCAAAGATTGGTAAGAGGCTAACAAAATCACGGCGAACCTGACGAATTTGGTAACATGGATAGAGTTTCCACTTCATATGCTCACAGTCGTCAAATCCCTCAAGCATCTCAACACAATATCAACATAACACAATGCAAAATCAGTTGGTTAATAAAAAAGCACGATGCTTATTTAGTCCATTTTAGTCCAGATGTATGTTTTGCATTCAAATCTCACCTATATTTGTACGCCAGTGGCAAATGCAGGAAGATTGATATTGCAGATATAACCTTGAGAGGCTAAACACCAATTCAAACCATAAACAAGCAGAATGTTGAGGTCATGCGTGATCTTATATTGATGATCATTTATATAAGGTACTTACAGCACATGTTGCAAGATTTCGGGCAGTACGCCATCACGAAATCGTAGTGTATCTTGCAGTACACAGGAGACACGTAGAAAGCACAGAAAGGTTTAATGTCTCTACATTCTGCAAACACACAGAAATAAGATAAATAAACGCTTTCAAGCTAACAAAAGAAATTCAGAAATTCAGCTGTGATTGTTAAGACCTTGTTAAGAAACTGCTTGCCAACCTAATAGCTAAAAAAAAGGTCAACGATAAATCAAGCTCAAGGTAATAAAACTATTTAAAAATGGACAACCAGTTCAACATTTGAAATTAGGGCAGAAAGTAAAGGATCCGATTTAGGGGAATTTAGGGGAATTTCCACCGTTGACCTTTCGGTCAAGCCTACCCCCCTTTGACAATCTTTGACCTTTTTGGGACGTGTTTAGTAGAGTTAAGTCATTAGACCATTTCAATTCAACACCCCCCTCCCCCCCCCTTTTTCCACGACGTTTTCAATATCTATGCAGGACTAAGGAAAGAAACTATGTCCAAAAAAATCGGTTTACATAATTGAAACTTGTTGCGTAAAAATATTACGTGATGTAAATCGTCAAAGATTAAACTAGTTAAAGTTTACATGGGCCTTTCCTGAACGTCTTCATGCAATTGTAACATCATTTGTTTCTTGCACCACGATTATGCAGGCTTTACACGTAAATCAAACTCACCTGGTGCGACAGGGAACGCTGTGGGAATTGTGGTGAGTAGAGTTGGAGGAGCTGATTCATCTGATGATAAAGACAATCGTTAGTAAAAGTTGCTAAAGGAAAAAAACGAATTCTGCTGTATGATTTAAGTACATTGGTTTCTAAAGGAATTTCATTGAAAAAGAAACTAATTGCAATTTCCTTCCAATTAAATGTACGTTGCAACCTAAGTACTGGGTTGATAAATTTGATCTCACCAATCACCTCCTAAAAAGTACAATTTCTATGGTAATCTGTTTTTCTTCTGTAAGTTTTTTCTGGTAAGAAACTACCTCTTTTGTAGTTAATCTTAAAAATATCAAACTTGAACGAAAATAAACAACTTGGCTAAACTCAAGCAGGACCGACTTTGAAGTAGTTGACACTTGGCTTTCTAGATTTCGAGTATTAAAGCGATTCTCCAAAATGGCAGAGGTACCGTAAAGGTTCTAATGAGCGCCCCGTCTGGAGCTTCAAATTTTAAATAAGCCCCCCTCTCTAATAAGCCCCCCCCCCCCTCTCCCATCGTAAAGGTGGTGAAACTAAAAAACAAGGCGTCCTGTATCGAAAATACATTTTGTCAACAGCTATTTATATATTTTTGAGTTTTCGAAATGTGCTGATTAAAATCCCGGAGGACCACAAAGTTACTAGTTGCTTTTAAACGTGTTTGGTAACCGGACTTCATGTTATGTTTTTCTGCGTTTGGCTAAAATAATTTTTAAATAAACCCCCCTCTTTTATAATAAGCCCCCTGTCTGGAAGGTCCAAAAGTAAATAAGCCCCCCGGGGGCTTACTAGAGTGTTTACGGTATTTAATCAACGCCACTCAAACATTTCTTACCTGTGCTGTTACAGAATCTACATGCTTTGGGGCAATATTTCTCCATAAACGTCGGGTAGCGAGAACAGTACCACGGAGACGCGACAAGATGGCAACCGTGAATGTCTCTGCATTCTAATGAAAAAATGTCAAACGACATTATTTGTAATAATAATAATAATGGTTTTAAAAAAACACAAACCAGCACTAACAGGCCAACTACAATCGTGCTCTTTAAAGTTGTTACTTAAAAGATTCACAGTAATGTGTTATCTCTTTTAGTCCCAAATAGGCCTAATGGTGTATTTCCCTGAGGCTCCTGCACACGTGCAAAGAGATCGCACAACATATATAATCGAAACGTTAGATTCCGTCAGAGCCGCTTACCCTGACTGCGGCGTAGTCTTACTAGGCGATTTTAACACTCAAGACATTTCGGACATGCTAGCTAATCATAAT
>JAOBAT010054136.1:0-28716 GCA_026413305.1 Hydrozoanthus tunicans
CCCCCCCCCCCCCCCCCCCCCCCCCCCCCCCCCCCCCCCCCCCCCCCCCCCCCCCCCCCCTGGGAGATGGAAGCATATTAGAGCATTGACAGTATTGTTGTTTTAACTACATTGAAGGCAACCAGTATAACTAGTACGATTAAAAAGCTAAAGTTATATAAACTATTACTTTCCAAATAATTAATTATTTACTTTTGATAAGCATTATTCTAAGTTTTTAATTTGTCTCTTTTGCAGAAAATCTCCCAGTTTCAACAAGGAGATTTATGTTGATTTTGTTGCTGCACAGATCAAAACCTTGTCTTTTCTTGCTTACATCATTCGAATTTACCAGGTATTTGAAACTGTAGCTCATTTTTCTAATAAAGTTATCTGAATTGCTATTTTCAAGTACTATAGGAAAAAGTAATCTGCTTCAGGAAAATATTGAGAATTTATCAGGAAATAAAACCAAATTTTACAATGCAAAAGAACAAAGTTCTTTTCAGTTAACTTCTGCACAAGTTAAATTTTAAATGGTTGCCAAAAAAGGTTTTTTGATGAACTAAGAAATTAGGTCCTGCTTTACACTCCAGGACTGGCATTACTATTGTGGCAGTTTATTTTGAAGTTCTTTTATTTTGTACCACTGACATAGTATTGTATTAGAAAACACCATTCTTAACTAATTAAGCTTTTCATTTCTCAAGGATATGGTGAATACCTACTCACAGAACATGGTTGGTGGAATGTTGGGTCTGTTGCGCTATTGTCCGCAGGTTTGTACATGCCCCCCCCCAAGGGTATCTTGCCATGTAACAAAGTATTATTCTTACCCCAAGGCATTGGGTAATTGGGCCTTTAGGTAACAGGGGCAATAAAAGTTAGTAAAAGTTGTTATGAACCTCTTTGCAAATTTAAGGCCTAAAATTAGGTAAAAAGCAATTTCTCTCAGAGGTCTTAAAAGGCATTGAATGAAAAAATTTGCTCAATAGCAGTTGCTTTCATTATGATCTTGGGTATTCACTGAGTTTTGTGCTACTCAGTCACACAAACAATGCATCTTGTTTGTGTTTTCCTGTCTGTTGAGTATGCAAGTCAGTGGAAGAAGCCTGGGTTCAATTTTCAATCCATCTGACCTCATCATAATACAGTTCTAACACTGGATGACTTTTTTCAATAAAAAAGTCTTCAAAAATTTTAAAATTGAGATATCCCAAGTATAGGACCCTTGACGTAAACTTAGGTTGGGAACTAATACTGTTTAAGAGGAGCATGGAAACACTTTTACCAGCCACTAAACTCATAATTCACTCTTTAATATCTATTTAGTGTCAGTGATATTTAATCAACCGAAGCGTTTTCTTTAGGCAATGTTAACTAGTTGAGTAGCTTAAGAATTTCTTAATATTTTTCAGGAAGTTGCACACTTGCGGAAGGAACTGTTGATTGCAGCAAGGCACATTCTTGCTACAGACCTCAGAAACAGTGAGTGAAACACTAAAAGTTCTAATCCAAGAAGTTGTTAAGTTTTGCAATGCAGTCAAACATTTTACTCTGACATAGAAAATTGTACTACAAGATGAGACCAAAATGCAGTGCCATCTACCTAATTTTTCTCTGACACAGAAAGTTTTTTTATGAAAACCAGAAGATATGTGATCAAAATGCAATGCAGTCTACCCTATTTTTACTCTGACATAGAAAATTGTATTATGAAAGGAAGATGTGATCAAACTGCAATACAGTCTACCAATTTCGATTGAATTTTTAATCATCAAAATGTAACTAATGCAGGAGTCAAGAAAAATAATATTTTGATCTCAACAGGGTTTGTCCCCCATATTGACCAACTATTTGACGAAGAGGTACTTATTGGAACTGGATGGACAACTAAAGAATCCTTGCGCCCCCTGGCTTATAGTACTCTAGCTGACTTGGTACACCATGTTCGCACCCACCTACCACTCCCTCATCTCTCTCTTGCTGTTCACATGTTTTCCAAAAATGTTCATGATGACTCGTTACCAGTCAGTATTCAGACAATGTCTTGCAAGGTGAGGCTTTTCTGTAATCCCTTGATTAACTGGAACACCTTTCCATTTTTTTTCAACTTCTGGCTTGTATCCATTGATATGTTTGTTTAATATACACTGTTGTATCATTTACTGTACCATGCTGACTTGAATCACCCATATTGTATATCTCGTGCCTTATTATCTTTGTCATTTACAAAAGTTTCAACAAATATAAAGAACAATAACTGGTTTCTTTTGGTGTGTCTTTATATTATTTTTCTGTGTTATAAATTTAATGTTTACATTGTTAATAATAATAATAATAATAATGTTTTGCTACAATGTCACAGTTGCTCTTGAACCTGGTGGAATGTATCAGACAGAAGGGAGATGAGCAAGGAACGGTAAGTTATTTTATAATACAGTATTTTGTAATTTGTATTGTTCATCAAGATTGTCCCATGCACATTTGGCCAAGAATAGCTAAGCTATTTTATGATTTGATGACTTTAAAGAAGAAGTTATTAGTTCAGAATATATAAAATAATAAACTGTTGTTGTTGTTTATGTTATAATTAACATATTAATTATTGTGCTTGTTTAGGGTAGACTTTGTACAGGCCCAAGATGACACAAACATATAAATGCAATAAAAGTGCAGTTAGACCTCAAGCTCTGGGCTAAAGTGAAAATTTTCATATTTGTCAGTCTAAGTTTTGGTATGAAATGTTAGCCAGTCTCATGTTCCCAATCCCCAATGGCCATTTAGCTTGATATGACACAATAAATTATTTTGAAGTATGAATGATACCAATGCTAGTTTAGAAAAACTTGCCTTATGGCTAAGTGTTTCCAAAATTTGTACTGTATGTGTTTGTAAACTTAGTGAAATTAGAGCAAATTTTGGTCAAATTTGCTTGAATAGTTGTTGTTTTATTCAAGACTGATTAACTGTAGCCCTAAACAATACCAACCAATTCAACAATTTGTAAGGTGCAAGTCATATGTGCTGCAGGTCCAGGTTTCATTCTTCATGCTGGGTCTTCACTCATGGTCTTGCACCAACTGAGAAGATGCTGCCTTTGCTCTAACATTTGCAAATTGTTAGACCTATTTTTCTTTGCAGGTTTAAGGGTGTTAAACCATAGGCTGTCAAAGTCGTATAAGTGGGTTGTAAAACCTGTTTGCTTTTCAACTACCCAAGGGTAGTGAAGACTATAATAAAGATAAATGAATAAAATGAGAAACTTGGATGAATCTGTGTTAATAATTACTGTTAAGGTGGTCTCAGAGTTCAATGGCTTGATAAGAAACTTGTTGGTTGTTCCTAGGGTCGAGAGATTCTAATGAGGATGCTGGAAGTGTTTGTTAGGAAATTTCAGTCAATAGCCACTCACCAAATCCCAGCAATATTCCAGAAGTGGTAAGTGTGTCCGGTCTGTAATATGCCATTTCTTAAACATTCCTTATGCCATGCTGATTTTTTTCCTCTTTGAAACATTTCTTACAAGTCTTTCTGGTTTTGAGATTCGCATTAACATCCAAACCTGATTAACTTGAACTTGATAATCCAGATTTTAGTTTTACCAAGACTTGTTTCTGTAATCCTGCAGTGTTTCAAACGAATAACAAGTATGAAATCACCATAAGCTTTGTAACAAACCCCTTTTCCTTCAACTAATGGAGGGCTCGTATGTGATGAGTAACAGACAGGGGACAAGTTGAGAAACCATTAACTTTAAAGCTGCAAACAATGCAGTCTTAACATGTCCGTACAATCATATTGGTGAAAAGTGTGTAGATTTGGTGATTTAGATGGCTCTGGGTTGTTAACATTCATTTGGTGCTATTGCTCATTGTAGTCAACAAATCAGTGAAAGCCAGTCACAGAGTAGCCATGGGTCCCACTCTACAGCAACAGAGCCACAGGCTCCCTCAGCAACAACCTCCAGCAGCCAGTCAACCAGTCAGACCAGCTCTTCTACTGCAACTGGATCATCAGAGAAACCTGCACTGTTGCAGCAAGAGCATTCAGTAGAGACTCCAAAGGTTGTTACAGTAAGTTTCCAGTTCAGTTTTTATCTCTCGTTTTCAGTTTACAGAACCTTTAAAGTTTGGCTACACAATGTAACATTGCATGCTGATGCAATATTGTGCATAACTTATAAAAATTTTTTTATAACCAATGTGTGCAACATTGCAGGAGTAGGATCTGTTTATACTTTGTGCAATGTTGTGTGCAAGAATTTCAAAGGTGGCTATTGTACATGGCGCAATTCTTTCTTGCATGCAACGTTCAGCAGTACCTTTTAATTTCTAAGTAATAAAAACTACTTTCAATGGAACTAAAATTTGGTGGATCATTGAAAGAACGCCACTGTAGCTCATAATTTCAAGATTTCAAGACAATAAGCCATTAAAACGCTATGGCTGTATCCATTAAAATATTTTGCCAAGCCGTTAAACCTTTTTTCTTAACTGTTTAAACGCTTTTGCAATCCTTTTTCATCCGTAAGTTAGCAGGTTTTAAATTTTTACCCGTTTTAACGGATGGGCGTTAGTGTACGTTTTCCTGTGTGGCGCCACATTTTCTGTACAATAAGAATAGCCAAGCAGCAATAGTTTTTTTTTAATTTTTATTTCTGGTATGTTGTTTTATATTCTTAATATGTCATATTGTGGTATTTAAGTTAAGAAACTTTTTCACTGTAGTTGGGCATGTTTTATATATATATTACAGTTTGTATTTCTAAGAATTTTGTTGTATTTGTTTATGCTTTTATATTTATGTACTAAATAGTTATATCGTTTTGAAAAGTATTGATTTTAAAAACATTAAGGCTTGAATGAAACTCAAGTGATTTTACATTTTGCCATTTTTTCAGAAATCTCTGGCAGTACAAGGTGAGCCTCCCATTCTATATTTTTATTATTGCTTTTGTTTTCCAATGAATGCTTGTTCCTGTTGGAATTTCAACAGCTTCAGTGCCGCTTTTGTAGTACATTGCACTTATAATCATATTTATTTTATTAAATAACAGATGTCAGTAACTCGTTAATTTTCTGTGATTACAGGCTTGATTAAAAGGATAAACATTCATTAGGTTACATTAATTCTTTTTCCCTACATTGCAGTACCAAATATGTTCTCAGTGCCTGATTGCCGTAGCATGGTTAAGACACTTGTGTGTGGTGTGAAAACAATTACCTGGGGTGCAGGATCCTGTAAAGTTCCTGGAGGTATGCGAATGGGCTTTTTGTAATTTTGCAGAATTACATAATATATAAATTATATTGCTCAGCTTATAGCCAATTACTACAGTTGAGTAACTTTTCTATGTATACTATGACTGATGCTATAGTGCAAATGGAAAGTAAAATAGAATTTTCTGAGCCAAACATTAAAGACCTGAACATTAAATTGCCAAATATACAATTTCAGAGAGTTAACAATTTTACGTGAATTATTTCTTGCAGTTGAAGCAAGTGTACCAGTTTCACCACAAGGACACAAAACCTTCCTTCCCTGGGAGACACAGTTGTTTACTAGATTATTGAAATATGGTAAGACGCTCAGGAGCCTTGGTTTTTATCAGTTTACTCATGATTCAGCTGTGCTATTCATACTTTGTTAACTCTTGCTACAATAGCCAACTCATATGCAGTATGATTCAAAGCCACAATAACAGCCAAAACAGCACCTACTAAAGTTTTGGGTTGCCTTCCTTTCAGAGGGCAGCTACCCTTAGAATTCTAGGGTAGGTTGGTAGGAGATACGCTGTAATTGAATGCTTTTGACATTCATGTGTTAGTTTTCCTTGGCAAAAGAATGGTTTTGCTCAGACCAAAGATTTCTATGAAATCATGTGTAGTTTATGGTAGTACAGATTATTTTTGTTATTAAAGTTTTAGTGGTGAGTGAGTAATCTGCCTTACTGTATACTACAAACAGATTTGTTCAAACAATGAAAATATAGTTCTCGCTTCAAACAACTGTGTGGTGTAATTTTTAAGTTCTTTTTTAACTTACCAGCTACCTTTATTGTGTCCGAATAAACTTAATGATATGGTTCAGCACCTGGTTCCTCAAAACCTGATTAGTGCTAACCCAGGGTTAAATACCATGACAACCGATAGGTTTTGTTAGGAGTTAACCCTGGGTTAAATTAATTGGGGTTTTGAGGAACCCAATCAAGATATAAAATTATTGAGGACGAATGTTTATAGTGATTGAAGTAAAGTATGATTTTTTTTTAGCTCTTCAGGCTCTGGATATTTACCAGGTGTCAGTGTCGGCCAATGGACATTTCTATATCAGGGCTGCAAGGTAAGAATATCAAACAATGCAAAGGTCACTGTTAGGGGGCAGGGGAGGGTGCTCAGGGATTGGATGGAGAGAGGAAGCAGTTCAGGGAGGAAGGGTAGGAACAAGATGAGAAGGGGAAGAAGAAGAGCTAGTCATTATAGTCTAGAAAATTGACATTATGAGTTACAGATTATCAACCAGTCGGTTAGTAGCACATCTAAACAGATAATCAAGCTTTGCTAAGTGAATGAATAAGTCTGAAATGTACCCTTTTCACAAAAAGGGCCTTGGGTGTGTTACGGTACTTAATGCTACAAGAAAAATTAATTTAATTATTACAGCTCCCAACAAGTTCGAATGAAGGAGGAGAAAGAAATTCTGGAACATTTTGCTGGTGTGGTAAGTGGACCTTTATTTTCTCGCTAAAAGGAGAAACACAGATTCAACCAAAGGTAAATCTTAATGTTGTCTTTTTTTATTTTCCTTCCAGTTTACAATGATGAATACAGCTACATTCAAGGAAGTTTTTTCATCAAGTATTGAGGTAAGTTCAGAACCTGTTGCTAAAAGCCAAGAAACTGACTACCCTTAGGTGGGATAAGTAATCGTTTAACTGTAAACAACCCTTGAACAAAAAATGGCCAGATTTTACCTTTATCTCTTCATGTTCCTTTCCGCCCCAAATACGAAAATTGTTTTGTAGGTATATTCTCTTCTCTGTGTGTAGGTGCATTACCTGAGCTCTAACCAGTTTTGGAGAAATGTGTTTGTTTCACAAGGGTTTCAAAAGCCCACTGTTGGTAAAACTCTTCCTTGTACTAAAAACACTGTGTGCGTCAAGATTTGAAGTTTACAAACCAATAGGTTTTGTTAAGAGGTAATCCTGGTTTGAAGTTAGTTGGCTTTCAAACAACTGGCCCCAGGTCTTTGTATTTTGCGTTATCATGGATTAATTTTACTTTGCGTTGTTAAGACTTTAATTACAAGAAGGTACTATTAAAAACTACTTTTAAAGCATGTTTTCTTTTGCAGTACCTGGTAGAAAGAATCCACGCAAATTATGCTCTCCAAATTATTCCAAACTCTTTCCTGGCAAATCCCAACACATCTGCAACATTTGCTACCATCCTTGTAAAGTTCCTCCTGAAGAGGCTTGACGAGATGGGAAGTGAGTACATGATTTGTTGCTCATTAGAGTTTATGTTAAAACTATTGAATACGTGAAGTACTTTAACCCTGCAACCAGGGAAAACAATATGCAGTAGACACCCTTTGTTCTTCGAAGTGTTTGTTTCTAGATTGACAGTTTTCTAAAATTGGGTTATTTCCTCAGTTTAAGAGGTAACAGTATGTTTTATTCAGCAGGTTTTGTAATAATAACTAATAACTATCTCCCTCAAGGTCAGTGCCTGCCCTAGTAATGAATTTCCTTTTCGGTGTTTATCCACCACTATTCTTCTTCGCTCTAGTAGATTATTAACGTTGATTAAGACTAACCTGTTATTAAAACTCTTAAAAACTCAAATGTTCTTGACATCATCTAGAGTATACGGAAGTTTCCCCAGTAAGCAAGTTATTCCCGTAGCGAACCGTTGTGCAATGAAGTAGATTACTAGTTTGTTAAGTGATATGGGGTCTTTTGTTTAATGAAAAGGCCATCAACTATTTCCTGCTTGAAATAAACTTGAGCTGGGAACAATACTTACCTGTTAAGTGTCTCGCTGGTTCAGAATTGTAAGACTCACTGTGGAAATTTCCATATTCTCCTGATGATAACTTCTTAGAAAACGTTTGAGATTTTAAGAGTTCTTAATCACAAGTTATTTTTAACGATTTCAGTGACATCTAGTCGATTATTGTTAATGTCTTTTAATAGTTCAGATAATTAAGTTTGCACATCATACTTTACAGATGTTTTTACAAAAAGTACTAATTAACGAGTTTGATGTTTTGATAGGATCTTCGTGGTTGTGCACGCAAATTAAGCAATTGCAAAAGAGAAACCTGAAAGAAATTCAGGCATCAACGGGATTCGAATCCGTGACCTCTGTGATACCGTGCTCAACCAACTAAGTTATGAGGCCACTTCTGTTGGGAGCAGGTCAATTTTAGTGGGTCCATTATGCCATTTGAAGCTGTGCAATAATTATGATTTCTCTTTTCTTTTGCAATTGCAATTATTAACTTTTTTTGTTAGTTCACAAGTACGTTTTTCCTTGAATTTTGGATAAACATCAACTATGTGTTAAACCAACAGCAAACCATACAAACTTTCTTCATACAGCCAACATGGACAGGTCAAATCTATACCTCAAACTATTCAAACTGGTATTTGGATCTGTTTCACTGTTTGCATCAGACAACGAACAAATGTTGAAGGTAAGTTGACTTGTTGTGTTGCTGTTGATAAAATTTGTTTCGTGTTTTTGATGGCTTTTTAAATCTTTTGTGTTCACTTTTTATTGAACTATGTACATCAGAACCCAATAAAATAAGCTCACTAAAAGGCCAGGGATTTTTCTCATACTGAAAATTTGGTTCGTTGGGGTGGACTTTGTTATATAGGGGTTAGTAAAATACAAGCTTGCAGTGTGCCAGTTTAATTTTATTTTTTTTAAAAACTATTTGGTAGAAATTGAGGTTGATTTAGAGGGGAATAAATTTCTTGCTTGACTTGATAGGAAAAAACAATCTGTCCTACAGATAATATTTGAATGAGATTTACTAATTTTTGCTTTAATGTTTTATTCTTTTAGCCCCATCTTCATGAGGTCGTTAACCGTTCAATGGAACTTGCTTGTACATCAAAGGAACCATACAACTATTTCTTACTGTTAAGAGCTTTGTTCAGATCAATTGGTGGAGGTACGTGGATAGGGAAAGTTGATCCTTAACTTTCCATGTCTCTCAAAACTACGCTAGGGCTCGTGAAATATTTCAACAAGGGTCTTAGTGAAGGCTATAATAATATTTCAACAAGGGTCCTAATGAAGGCATCTGAAAATCTTTCAACAGGGCTCCTAATGAGGGATCTTTAAATCTTTTAACAAGGGTTTTATATAAGGGAACTTGAAATCTTTCAACAGGGGTCACAATGAGAGATCTTGAAATAATTGAACAGGGGTCCAATGAGGAATCTTGAAATCTTTCAGCCCTGAGTTCAATGAGGGAACTTAAAATCTTTCAACAAGGATCCCAATGAGGGATCTTGAAATATTTTTAACGGGGGTCCAATGAGGGATCTTGAAATCCTTCAACAGGGACGCTAGTGAGGTAACTTCAAATAATTTATCAGGGGTTTCAATGAGGGATCAAGGATCCCAATGAGGGATCTTGAAATGTTTTAACAGGGGTCCAATGAGGGATCTTGAAATCTTTCAACAGGGACGCTAGTGAGGGACCTTCAAATAATTTATCAGGGGTTTCAATGAGGGATCTTAAAAGCTTTCAACAATGGTCCCAATGAGGAACCTTAAATCTTTCAACATGGGTTTCAACGGGGATCCTAATAAGGGACCTAAAGATAGTACAGCAACTGTTACGCTTCCTAATTTACTGAAGTCCTTTCTTATTTTACTCGCAGGAAGCCATGACTTGTTGTATCAAGAGTTCTTACCACTCCTGCCTAATCTGTTACAAGGTAAGAAATCCGAAGGAAAGAACGCTCGATTGAACTAGATAATATTTCACCCTTGTTACAGTTGAGTAGCATTGGCTTGTGAAGTCATTTTGTTATGTTTGGAATTTACTTCCAAATTCCAAGTCATGTAACTATGTTTTATACAAGCACATTTTTTAGAATAGAAAGCAGTGCAGTTTCTGTCTTGGTGAAGGTTTTCCTTATTTTGTTTTCAGGGTTAAACAATCTTCAGAGTGGAGTGCATCGTCAGTACATGAAAGATCTATTTGTTGAGTTGTGTTTAACTGTACCCGTGAGGCTCAGGTAGGATTTAAAACCTATTTAAACAAGAAACCGTGCAATAATAGGGCCTGTGCCAGGCGATCGACATCTTCGGCTGTCACTCAAATCCTAAAAAAACATAAGAAAACTGCGAAATTAATTCGCGAAGTTTCCACGTAATGCACGTTTTGCTAATGAGCGAATTTTTATAGGTGTGAAGACTTTGCTGAAAAGGTACAAAATTTCAACGAAACTTCTTTAAGAAACAAAAACGAAACGGAACGAAATTGTATTTCTTTTTACTACTACTGCATATAAGAAATTTAAATTAGTCTTAGTTTTTAGCGATTATGAGTTTCTTAATTTTTATCGTTCAGAGAGAAGATGAACCGCCTCTTGGTTTAAAATGTAAATCTTGAAAAGTGTGAGATGTGGGTGGACCTAAGTTCCCTTTTACAGTACTGTTTCTTAATTATGCATTTAGTTTAACTGTATCTGCGAAGTTTGATTGAGATGAATTGTGTAATTGCGAGCACCGGTTACAAGAACTTATTGCCAATGTTGCATCCAAACCCTTCTGCCGATTAGGAATTGTTAAGACTCCAGAGCACTTTTCTTGTTCCCCCAGTGGCTCAGGTTCTGTTTAAATAACTACTTGGTACCTGTTAGAATTAATAAAATTCGGGAGAACTCTTTTACTTCTCTCAACCTTTTGGTGCTTTCTTTCTGCCAGCTCCCTGTTGCCTTATCTTCCAATGCTGATGGATCCCCTAGTGTCGGCCCTGAATGGATCCCAGACTCTAGTTAGCCAGGGACTGCGTACTTTAGAGCTGTGCGTGGATAACTTGCAGCCAGACTTCCTGTATGACCACATCCAGCCTGTAAGAGCAGAGTTGTTTCAAGCGTTGTGGAAAACATTGAGGAACTCAAACGATAGTATCGCCCATGTTGCTTTTAGAGTGTTAGGGAAGTTTGGAGGTGGAAACAGACGAATGCTCAAAGAACCACAGAAAGTATGTTCTTTAAAGGTTTTTATCGTTTAAACCTTCGTTCCCCATATATAAAACAACATATAATTTAATTTATAAAATTTGATAATTGTTCCTGATTATCAAAAGTTTCTTAATAGAAATTTCCTGGAAACTGTTTCAGGGCTCATACATATATTAAGTTAACTTATAGTAAAATAGGACTTATAAAATACTGTACATTAAAAGCTTCCTGAAGAAATTTCCTATATGTTAAATAAGATGTTTCCAATCTAAGTACTACAGTATAAGTAAATTTACTAAAACAACTTTTTTTATTGTCACATGAATGATGATGACCAGCAAATTAACTGCTCTGATGAACGTCTTACACGAGCTTAGGACTACAGCAAAGCTCTTCGTTAATCTGATATTGCTGCTTATTGCATCTTCTTTCAGCTAAAATTCACTGTAGCAGAAACACTTGGCCCATGTTTATCAGTGGTTTATCCAGAGAGTACTTATCCGATCACTCTTCCTGTTGCTGCCGTGAGTACAACATCAAAGATTATCTTCAACTACATGATTGTGTTACTTTCTTTTCAGTCATTACCTACCCCCCTCCCCACCCCAAGAGCTGTAAAGCTTATTGACTTTCGCTCAACAAAACGAGCACTGTGATAGGTTAATTCTTGGTCACATGCCCCTGATCACTTCAAATGTACCCTGACCGAGATACAATTGCACAGTTCTTGCCCACGCGCACTATCTTTGTTTGTTTTTAATTTTATAATTGTTTAAGGGAAAGTCCAAATATAATTTATAACAAGGCACTTAATGTATAGTCCCTCGGGAAACAAGTAAGTTTTGTTTTCCATTGAGTCCTAATGTTCGTCTCGGCAAACATGGGGATTCTCGGGAAACCAAAGGTAACTGAAATCCAGAGTGAGCTGACAGTTGCCAGAAATATAGAAGGAAAGATAATCCGAATACGGACAACATAGTGATAATCACTAAATCAAACTAGAGGCAATATTTCGGTTTATTATCTTTAAACCATCTTCAGGCCGATGATATATACCAAAAAATATATGTCATCGGCCTGAAGATGGTTTAAAGATAATAAACCGAAGTATTGCCTCCAGTTTGATTTAGTGAGTATCACTATGTTGTCCGTATTCTGATTCTTTCCTTCTATAATTCAAAGGTAATTGTTTCCCTGGGTACTACTTCAAACGTGTATAATGTACATAGGTGCCCAAGTAAGGTTTTTAGTTGAGAATGAAACTTGTATAGCTACAGGGGAACTGAGATGTACTTAGGATCTAAGGGATGTGGTAAAAAAAACCACACGTGCATTTGGCGTGTATCTTGATCAACTTGATAAATGATAAAAAGGTTATTCTTGAGAGTAATAAAATGCAGAACCCAAGGCTTTCACGTTTTAATCAAGTATTCCCGTGAGTGTTCCAGTGTGAGTTATCCATGTAAAAAAGAAATAGAAATTAAAATGTATCAACAGAGCTGTTTTAAAATGGATTTTGAGCCTCCTTGAAGTTACTGTGTTTGATTGAATAATGAAATCTTCCATGTGCTGCAGGTTATTGAAAGGGCATTGGTGATTCTAAAAACTCTCAGCCCTACAGTAACAATGCTGAACCAACAGCCATCGTCAATGACACTGGACAACACCATTTTCTATAGGCGACAAGCGTGGCTGGTTGTGCAGGTATATTTAATGCCATTATATCAAGAAAAAACGTACTTGCATCGTTGAGTTGCTCTTGGCTGGAAGATTTCTCTAGTGCAACATTGAAACACAGACAGTGGTAAAACTTCTAAGATAAACTCTTGTATTCTCGTTCGCATGTATTTATTTTTCTGTTGCTTGCAGGCCTTCTTGGTTGCAATGATGTCGCTTGAGGATACAGAAGACATTTTTCGTCAGCTTCTATCACACCAAAGGTATTCCTTGCAAAGATTTCCTGTTGTATTGTAGTTAGTAGGAAACGTTAGTAACTAGGAAGTTCTCTTGAACAAATTTTGTGTAATCGAAAAGGAAAATCAGATGTCACTATTCTCTTTGCTTAAAGTCCCTTATAATTAGTTAAATTGAGTGGAGACCTTACTTCATTTTGGGCCAAAGAATAGCTTACAGTTTTCAAGTTCAAGTTGAAAAAGTGATGATAGAGCCTGGTTTACACCACTGAATGGCTTGAGTGAAGTGGACACAAGTGTCAACAAATAGGTTTTGGTCGGATTTAATTAATGCCATTAATGTGGAACCACAGGTAAATTAGTAAGAGTAGGAGTACAAATAGTATTGGTACTGACGGAATGAGCGAAGATTGCATGAAGTCAGGGTAGTTTAATAGCTTTGTTAAAACAGATATGAACCCTCGTTAAAGTAACCAAAGAAAATGTCCACGTCTAAGTGTGCTTTTTAATAAAAAAAGATCGGAATGTAAATTTTGACCGAGCAGGCGAGGGACTGATTACCTGTGACGTAGTACGTCATCTGTGCATGCTTCAATTCTAAAAATGGAACAGGAACGGTGGGAAAAGGTTTTATATTTCGAAAATTACTATTCTTGGGTTGCAACCATTCCCTAGAGACACCAAAAACAAAAAATGAAGCGGCCATATTGGCGTTCCAAACAAAAGAAATGATCAATATTCTTTTGTTCAAGACCACCGACTTGGCCGCCATGACGTCACGTGCAAACCAGCAATTCTTAAAGGGTTCTAGAATGCGTGGTTGCGTGGTTGAGTGCGGACGTGTTTCTTCCTAGCTCTGATAATCTTGACAAAAACCTTGAAAAAAAGCCTTGAAATTCTTGAAGAAATCATCGTATTCCTGAAGGTTTATCTCACAATCACCTAATCTACATCAAAGTAGCCGATTTGTGCGTTTTTTCAGCTTTGGATTCATGCATTTCTTCGCCGTTACTGGCAAGGCAAGACGCCGATAGAGAGCTTCTGACGACAGTATTCGTCTGACTGGTAACTCAGCCTAATCTGCTCTGCCTCATTTCTGATCTTACTACTTCTTTCAGTTGTTTGTTTATTCTGCCTTTTTAGTTTAACCTTCGTTCTTTTTGCGCCATATTATTATTGTTGTGCATTTTATCTTTCCCGCCAAAAGTTGATTCTTTTAGCCACTGAATTATTTCTTCTGTACCGATCATCCAACGGTTGATCGATGCGATGCCTTAAAGCAACTCCGAAGAAGTCTATTGCACTCTCTTGGTTCCTTTGGTCTCATTTCTTGGTTTATTTTTTACTTGCTTTTTAGGCAAGATTTTGTCAAATGGTTGTTTTCTACATACAAACGAATTAATTCACTGTCACAGTCACCCGTAAACTTGAACTTTTGCGAATTTGCATGTAATTAGTACCTTCTTGTTGGCCATTGTTTTCACCTTTCTTACGCGCTGTATTTGGTTCCGCGATCGTAATTTCTTTTCTCTTGTCATAACCCATCATAACCCGCACTAGATACTAGTGCTGAAAAAGAGATCTAACTTAGCAATTTTTATAGTTTATATATATTTTTATGGTTTATATATAAGTTATCAACCAAAATAAAAAGCAGTGAAATATTAGAGGATTGATTATAGTATTACAATTAAAATAACAGATACTAGTAAAAAAGAGATCTAATTTAGCATTTTTTATGGTTTATATTTTTTAATATTTCATATCCAAATTATCATACAATTACAAAGTAATGAAATATAATAATATATCTATAGTAGTGCAACTAAAATAATACCGCAAATTTAAAAAATTACAAAATATTAAGTTTGTTATTACAAATATTTATTTATGCAATAATGAATTAAGAAATCTATTAACTCAAAGTGTACAAAATTAGAAGCATTGAAAAATGTCTACAGTATATAACCAAATTGGTTGGTGCTCTTTGGTCTGCAGCTATGAAGAGTAGCTGGGCAGTTTTGTCTTGTGTGTTGCTTGTGCTGTATGTGCAATTAAAATAACAGATACTAGTAAAAATTAAAGAGGTCTAATATAGCATTTTTTATGGTTTATATTTTTTAATATTTCATATCCAAATTATCATACAATTACAAAGTAGTGAAACAATAATATATCTATAGTAGTGCAACTAAAATAATACCGCAAATTTAAAAGATTACAAAATGTTAAGTTTGTTATTACAAATATATATTTATGCAATAACAAATTAAAAAATCTATTAACTCAAAGTGTACAAAATTAGAAGCATTGAAAAGTGTCTACGTAACCAAATTGGTTGGTGTTCTTTGGTCTGCAGCTATGAAGAGTAGCTGGGCAGTTTTGTCTTGTGTGTTGCTTGTGCTGTACATGGCATCTCCTACAACACACTGTTTTCCCGGTGATCGGTGGGTTGGCACCGATCCAATAGACCAGTCTTCGGTTCTAGGTCTAGAATAAGAAGACGGAAATGTCCTTATTCCTATTACAATAACAGCTGTGCAACTTTCCATCTTCCTCTAGTTGGGGACCTGGTCTTTAAATTGAACCCAGGACCCGAGGGCCAAGCTATCCAAACTATTGTTTCTTGTCGCTCCAGTTTTACCTCCCATACTCCTGCAACTGTTCACGGGCGTAATACAAACAGCCTTATAACCATCCAGCCACGGATACCCTTGAAGGTGATTTGCCTACGTCACTTATTGATGCGCAGTACGCACAAAGTAAGCATCCCAACATCAGTGACAGTATGGGACACTCCCCACACAGACATTTAATTCCATCTCTTTTTATTATGTGCAATTATAGTGGAGCTCGAGAACAACAGCACATTCCATTGGATGGTCAGGCGACTCTCGCTCTTATCGCCGTTCTCATAATGGATTGAATCATGGAGTTAACAAAATGAACTTGGTCACTATTCCTAGGGCTCCATTGGTTGTTTGTACTGAAAACCCTGAACCTGTAAAACTGTGCCTTCTGAATCCCGAATCTGTAAAAAAAACTAAAAACTAACTTTATTTATCGTCGTTACGCTGGGAGTGGTTGCCCATTCTCCCAAACCAGTGGCTTATGTTTAATCGCTCGACGGCACAGATCTTGGCGTGAAAGTCGATTTTGTGGAGGGAGGAAAACCGGAGAACCCGGAGAAAAACCCTCGGAGTCAGAAGAAGATCGACAAATCTTAGCCCACATGCAAACCCAGGATTCAATCCCGGGTCCACAGAGGTGGGAGGCGCGAGCGCTAACCACTCGGCCATCCTGACTATAATAAATATTTTATCTTAAAATATTTTGTGGTGGACAATGACACTGATATCCTTGCTATAACTGAAACCTGGCTACAGGCGGATATTTCAGACCAGCTAACGATAAATGATATCTGTCCGACTGGTTTCCTTTTGCACCATCTTCCGCGCATTGGATCCCGAGGGGGTGGGGTCGCACTCTTATATAGAACTCGTTTCAACCTAAAACGTCTTCCGCCTAACGTCTCCTACAGCTCTTTCGAGTTCACTGAACTTTTCCACTAGTCTTCGCGTGGTTGTTGTTTACAGGCCACAACCATTGAAGAAAAATCGTCTTAAAGTGACCTTATTCCTGAACGAATTCAGCTCCTTTTTGGAAAATGGAAAATGTGATTACTAATAATAATACTGTCTTTATTCATCTCATCAGATGAAATACATATCTTATGTTACATAAAAAAAATTGAAAAATATAATTACAACAACTGGGCCGCTGGTTATCACAGGGGACTTTATATTTCATCTTGATAAACCGGAAGATCAAGCGGCAACTCGCTTTCTAGAATTTCTTGAGGCGTTTAATCTAATGCAACATGTTAATGAGGCAACCCATAAAAGCGGGCACACATTTGATCTGGTAATTACTAGATCAGGTGAAGAGACGTTAAAAAATGTTGAAGTCACTGATCCAGTGCCGTTCACTGGGAAACAACATGCTTGAACAAACCAAATCCTGAGAAAAAAGAGCTACAATATCGTTCCTTGCGCAATAAGCACGACCTCGTTAAGGACATTCGTAATTCGGACCTCATGAATTACGGAGAGTTCTCTGAAGTAACCGCGCTGACTAATTGCTATGATACCACGTTGGCATCACTGCTGAATCCAATGCACCGTTAAAAAAACGAACTGTAACTGTTAGGCCGGCGGCTCCAGGGTATTCTGAGCAAATTCGAATTGAGAAAGCAAAACGACGGAAGCTTGAACGTCCATGGCGCAGGGACAGACTCACTATCAGCCGTGAAACGTATGTTGAGCAATGTACCCGCGTAAATAAGCTCATCTATAAGTCCAAGATGAGTTTCTGCTCAGATGTGATCCAAGAAAACAGTTACAACCAACGAGTCCTTTTCTCGTCAATAAGCGAAATGCTCAACACTAAAGCGGAAAAAATCTTCCTTCTCACGATAGAGCCAAGGTTCTGGCAGATGATTTTGCTGACTTTTTCATTCTTAAAGTACAGCGTATATGAACCATTTCCCAATGACTGTACGACCATCTGAAATGCCAGGTTCACCTGAATGCTTAGAACTCTCTGAATTTGTTCCTGTCTCAGTCAAAGAGCTGTCATCGCTTCTAAAACCCATATCAAAGAAATCTTGTGACCTTGACCCTATTCCCAGCTCAGTAATGAGTGATTGCTATGAGATCCTGCTACCTGTTATTGCTAAAATAATTAATCTTTCATTTGAAAGTGCGGTAGTTCCTTCAAACCTTAAAACAGGCATTGCAGACCCTTCGCTTAAAAAGCAGTCGCTGGACCACGAGAAAAAATCTAGTTTTAGGCCCATTTCAAACTTAAAATTCGTCTCTAAAGCTGCAGAAAAAGGAGCCGCAGTATAGCTTACCCAGCACTTAGCAGACAATCACCTGCATGAACTTTTTCAGTCGGCCTATAAGGTGGGCCATAGTACCGAAACTGCACTCACGCGCATTCATAATGACATCCTGCGAGCAATTGATAACAATGAATGTGTAATACTCGTGCTTCTGGATTTGTTTGCAGCATTTGACACTGTAGATCATTAAATTTTATTAAAAAGACTGAAACATCGCTATAGAATCATTGGTAAGGCCCTTTCTTGGCTACAATCTTATTTGATTGATCGTACCCAGCTTGTACGTGTCTCGAACGCACGATCTTCGAGCCGGAAGCTTGAATGTGGTGTCCAACAAGGATCGGTATTAGGACCTATTTTGTACTCTATGTACACGGCTCCCCTTGCTGATATTATCAGGCAACATGACATCCAATTCCATTTCTATGCGGATGGTACCCAACTCTACCTTTCATGTAATCCCCAAACACCCAGTGGACTAGCAAAGTCGAAGACTCAAATTGAAACGAGCTAACGTGACGTCAAGCACTGGGTGGCTGTGAATAAGCTCATGTTAAATAGTGATAAAACTGAGGTCCTTTTGATAAACGCACGCCATCGCCCATCACCTGTCTTTGAATCTATCTGCATCGGATCTGACATAATTGAACCATCTGAGTCTGCAAAAAACATAGGTGTGTGGTTTGATGACGTGCTAATGATGGATAAACAAATTAACAATATCTGCAAATCTGCTTTTTATCACTTGCGCAACATTGCGAAAATAAGAAAATTCATCTCATTCAAAGACTGCGAAATATTAATACATGCGTTCATTTCTTCCAAACTCGACAATTGCAATCTGCTATTATCGGGCTTAAGTCAAAAACAGTTAAACAAGTTACAATATGTCCAAAACTCTGCAGCACGCCTGTTAACTGGTACCAAGAAGAATGAACACATATCACCTGTTTTAAATAGCTGCACTGGCTTCCGGTTGCTGCTAGGATTGATTTCAAGATCTTACTTTAAACTTTTAAATCTCTATATGGCATCGCCTATAAACATCTTAAAGACTTAATGACCCCTTATGTCCCAAATAGAGCGTTGAGATCTGCCAGTAAGGGACTTCTTGTGCAGCATTCCAGAGGCTGCACAGAACTTTGGGCTTTTAAATCCAAAGTCAAAACGTATCTTTTTAAACGTTTGTATGGTTTTAATTTTTAAAGTTGTTTTTATAGTTTGTAATTTTTAAAGTTGTTTCTGTTCCTTTGATTACCCTGCAGTGAAGCTTTTTTATCTTTAAAATTAATTTTAGCACATAATTATAATCATTTATAGATAATATGGATAGTACGTGCGATTTGATTGGTCAACAGGTGTGTTTTCATAGCGCTATGAAGCACGAAAATGACGTCACGACCAATATGGCGAGTCGCGTAAAATTTGATTTTTGGTAAACTCTGTGATTTTTATAACATTACAAGGCTTTAAAGAATGTCCAATAAGCCCTTTAACTCCTGAATAAAATTGCGGCTGAAGAATTTGTACCTGAAGAACCACCAGTGAAAAGAAAAGACATTCGTTTTGCAAATTTATTGGAGAGCGAGCAAGAAATGTTGGTCGATGGAGCGCAGTTTGGATCAACAAAATACTCTACTGCACACAGAGTAAAAGCCTTTACAACAATAATTTTTACTGATGATTCGGAGTTTTACTGTTTTGTTATTACTCCAACTGTTTCAGATACGAAAACGTAAGGGTAAAATTGAAACAAACCATTTAGCTGAGCTTAAACACAAATAACAGCAAAACGAGACAACACGGTACAGACTAAGTAATGTTTAAGAAAAAGGATAACCAATATTATTTCAACTTTGCTTTGGTTTGAACGAATCACAAACTTCGCATTTAGAAAATTCAAAATGACTTTTATTTACTGAGTTGGCAGCAGAGAAAGGCCAAAAAAAATCCCTTGAAGAGGTGACAACAACTGAACAAGCGAACTAGTAAACTAGGGCAATCTAAGAAAGTTTTACGCTAAAGTAAAAATTACTCAAGAAGTAGTCTTCTCGAGCTGAAAACAGAATTGAACGTTATCTTAATTGCCCTCCAAGTAATAAAAGCATTCAGTTTTCTGGAAATGCGGCGTTTAATAAAGCCTCCAACAATATACTGGACTGTCGAAACTGGAAAACTCTGAAACAACAACAAAAATCGAGTGTTCAGCACAAACCTGTGATCTTCACATGCTGAAAAGCAGCTCAGTTATCAACAGCGAAACTCGCAATGAACCCCTGATGAACGACAGAGAATGTTATCATGTGAACCAGCAAATTTTACGCCAAGGAGGACTGCAATGCATCGGCTCATTGCATGTGGCTTTCGGAGCCGATGGACCGAAAATCGACTTATTGTTGAAATGTTGAGAGACATTTTTCATTTCTCTGACTTCTTTTGGGAGAGCCTTTTGGTTTTACAAATTTTGCACATTTCCCTGCCTTAGAAGTAAGCAAAATATACGATTGTTCGTCGATCTACAAACCGATGTATGGATCACAGAATTTCAATTCAAACAGTTGGTGAGTCGTTTTTTTTTTCAAGCGATACGACTGACTGTCTCCGGGCTGTGAGAATTCGCAGTTTCATCACGAAAGAAGTAAAATGTACATCGCCTTTGTGTTTGTTAGGTTGGAAACAATAATTTTATAAAAGATATAAAACATGTTCTCCGTGCCTTCATAGTCTGGTGAAAACCTGAATTCTCGAGCAGGTGAAAACCCTCGACTGCGTCTTGGGTTTTCACTGATCTGCTCTCGAATTCTCCCAAACGTTCGCCTCGGTTTTCACCAGGCTATGTAGGCACGGAGAACATGTTTTATTTCTTAAATGACATGTAAAGCGCTGCTGGATTTATAGTAGAAGCAGCGCTATATAAATATTAACTATTATTATTATTATTATTATTATTATTATTATTATTATTATTCTACTTTTCTTTTAGAACTTAAAAAAATAAGCTTGACAGGGAATAGGCTAGTGACTTTCTAATTAAGCTGGCAGACTATATGTCAGTCTTATAGAGAATCGACACAGTCCGAAAAACACTGCCTGTATGAGCCAGGTACGATCGATATTTAGTAAACAGCTCTGCAATGCTTTTTTTTTGGGGCCCTGTTCCACTTTTTTCTCAAACTCGACCAAAAAGAATGGTAGTTCAAACCAGGCATAAATTTCCGGCCCTTGAAATGCCTTACGAGAATGTATATTTTATGTTTAATGTTCAAGTAATTAAAACCGTCGGTTACAGTTTCAGTTTGTTACTGTATAATAGGCGATTGTTTACAAATTACATTAAGCATTGCCAAAACGTTAGTTTCAGAGAAAGTGTACCACCAGTTGTTGGCAAGACTGCAGTGCTGCCATGCTCCGATGAACCAACTAAAAAGGCCTTTGAGCAAGCAATCACTGGAGTCCTAGGTAAGACATACTACGTCAGCATTTGAACAAGCAATCGATTATGTTCTAGGTAAGGTATACTACAGCATTCAAACAAGGAATCGATGGTGTTCTGGGTAAGGTATCCTATGTCAGGGATCAAACAAGAAGTCAATGGTGTTCTAAGTCAAATTTACCACGTCAGCATTTAGATATTAATTAACCGCCAGCCTTTTTTAGTTAAGGTTCTTTGTTATCTCATTTTGCAAACAAGCAGTAATAGGCGATCACAGTAAGATTCAGTCCTCTTGTCGTTTGATAAAGCAACCACTAGTGTTCAAGTATGAGTTATTTCACAGTATCTGCGGTTTATGAATTACTTTACAGTATCTGCATCAATCAAAGAATTGAGGGTAGAAGCTGTTCCTTTTATAACTTCGTTGGTACGGCACTACACGATATTAGGCGTGGCACAGCAAGCAGGACCATGTCCAGTTCGTCCACAGTCAAGGTAAGCTGCTAAAATTTCTGGCAATGTAATATAGTATATATATAATATAGTTTATACTTGGTGTGATTGATTCACGCATATGGTGCAAATTCATGCGCTACAAACGTTTCCGGCTTTTTGTGGGTTTGTTGTCGTGGAGAGGATGAGTGCCTCTGACCAAATTTTGTCAGGTTTTACTTTCCCAAGGTCCCGAGTAGGTCTCGAGTAGTGTGCTTTTTACCCTTGAAACATGAGAAGCAGTCTTGCAATATGTGTCAGATCGTCGCTTAGGGCAATAGTTGACTGGGTCCATTAAGAAGTATTTATAAAGAGAAGTTGATTTCTCTTGTACTTTTACATCATGATCTCGTTTGCTTGGGTTATTTTTCTAGAAATATCGATGTCTTACCCGTCAGTTGTCTTCTGTAGGACTTCCGCTGGAATGGATGTGCATGTTCTGATTGATGCTCTGGCATCTATCATGGCAATGGAAGACAAGGAGTTTTGCAAAGTGGGTGAGCTGGCTATGGCAGTAATGATTGAAACCGCAACTATTATTATGGGCGATCATTACAAGGTAAGGAAATCCAAATCACAACAAGTCATACTGTAATACTGCTCGCGGATTAAACCTTTCAACAATAAAAACATTTTTGTAAAATGGTTTCAACCCTGAACTAACAGTAGATCGTATGGTGAGACCTTCGGGGTTAGTGTAATCCTGAGTATAACTGTTGTAGGAACAGAATCAACTTTACTTTACAGATCAAAAACAGCCTATCACGAGGCATTACTTTAATCCCACAACATATGCATTTCTACTTAACAAACCAATCAGTACTTACTGTACGTGCCAGACATACTTGTGTTCAACTGCCGCACTATTCCTCACTTGACTTCTGCACAGGTTGTCGAGATGTCCGTCACTTACATCGACTGCAGTCAGTCTCAGGACCACATTAACCTGGATGATCTCGCCATACGACATAATAAACATTTCATTTTACACTCCTATTGTCTATTTCAACTTTTTAAGTCTCTTGTCGTGAGTTACGTACTTTTTGTAATCATTTTTTGTATACTGATATATTTATTTTATACTGTTTTAGGCAGCTCAACTTCCCCTTCTTGAATATCTTTCTGAGAAAATGTGCGGATGTTGCTACGAAAGAGCCTGGTTTGCCAAGAGCGGAGGGTAAGTGAGAGATTTTGTTTACAATGCTCTCTTAATGTTTTACCAGACTTGGTTGAAGTACCTAAAGTGCAACATTGTTTCGGTAAAAATGAAAAAAAAAAACATCAAAAGTTAATCCTTCAAATTCATACCAATTGAACACCCACAGTTAGAGGAATTCCAGGTATTGTGTCTAGAATGTTTCCCTTAACAGTTGGTAAATTTTAACTGACAACCATAAATTCTATGCGTTCACTATTGTTTTTCAAAGCAGAGTATAGTTGAAGTGACAGGGTCACACGGCCATGAAAAGTCATGGAAACTGGCATTTTGTCATGAAAAAGTCATAGAGTTTTCATTCCCATTCTTGGTGTGAATCCTGAGTTAATTCAAGTCATTTTTCCAATATACTATATGCTTATTTTTGAAAGTTTGTCTTGTACTTTAAAAAGGACATGTAGTTTTGCCTTGCTACTCATGAAAGTTGTTATTTAAACAACATCCCTTCTTTTTCCCATCAAGGTGCGTTGCAATCAGATTCCTAATGAAGAAAATGCCTTTAAAGTGGCTCATAGAGCATCAGCTTAGTTTCATCAATGCCCTCTTCTTTGTCATGATGGATCTCACCAATGAGGTGTGTATTGTCGTTGGTAAACACAAACATTATCGTTCTCTCTGAAGACTTCATACACCTGCTTATATTGTGTACTGGATCAGCACTATTAAGGGGAAGTAGCGACAATTATAAAAGCCGTTAAGATTTGTTTCTAGCTTGGAACAAGAGATACTATAAAAATTATGTTGACAGACCATTGTAACACGAGGTTCCCTCAATTGACTCACTACAGTAACGTTAGATTTCTGATGCTCATTGATCATAGAAACATAAGATTCCTTCGGTTAACAGACCACAGAAACAGGAGATTCCTTTTGTTGACAGATAACTCAAAGACACGGTTCTCTAAATTGACAGATCACAGAAACACAAGGTTTCCCTAGTTGACAAACCTAAAAAATTTGAAGTTTTTTAAACTGACAGACCATAGAATAACACATTATAGAAACGTAGATTCCCTTAGTAGATTTCGATAAAAAATATTAGTACCAAGAGTCTTAGGCATGCATCGATTTAGTGGTCTTACCTTAGAAATTGTGAGTGTCTAGCTATTTTCGGATATTTGCAAAAGTAGTGCTCACTAAATCTTAATATCAGTGTTACTTGCCCCCAAGCCCAATGGCTACTTGGTTTTTATGATATAGATGTAGTCAGTAAAACACAATGATTTGTTGTTTCCATGTCAGGTGTCCACAGGTACAGTGGATAGTGCCAAGCAAATTTTGGAAAACATATTACGACAGTGTTCTCTTCCAGATAAAACGGTAAGAATACTGAAAAGCCTTGATAAAGTACTTGTGTTTGTAACTCTTTAAGGGTTGCAATCCATCACATTACTTGCAAGTAAAACTATAGGCTCAAAATTAAGAGTCTTACATCTAAGTCGTGGAATTATTACTGTTACAATGGTTATAGGTGTAGATTTACTTGTTGTGATTTGCATAAAAACATAAGTTTTTATTCAAATGTTTCTGTTTAACATTGCTGTAAAACACCAGTTTTTGTGTCCTAAAAGTAACTGTATGTTTACCCTTTATTTGTCTAGCTCATAGTTTTCTGTTTTTTTGTTAACCATTTCTTCTTCACAGATGGTTTGGAGCACCAAAAAACTAAAAGAATATACTAGTTCTCACTTTTTGTATAGGCATGATGTTTGATATTTTTCTGTTTCTCATCGTGTTCTGCAGGATTCAGAACTAGCTAGTATTCAGCAGAAAGTGTTTCCAACAGTTGTTCAACAGTTAGTAAGAGAAATCGTCTCTCCAAATCAGACTGTAAGGCAACAGGTAAGTTACAAACATTTCCTTACCGACTTTGAAATCAACTTCGGTTTCTCTCTTGTCAAATCTTAAATTGCTGTTAATAGTGAGGTTAATAAACATATGATATAGCTTCTCGTGACAGATTAATTTTCAAAGTTGAAAACAGTTCAGTTGGTCAACTATTTGTCAAAGACTACTGGTCATGCTATGTTTACGTGCAGTGATCAAAACCATGGACTGAAAGAAACAACAGTTTTCATACGTGGTCTCATCACCTTTTTATCATTTTTTATTGAACTTGGGGACTAATTGTGGAGTCACTGGTCGTTTTTAAATATTTACAGATGATATTAAAAGTTTGCATTTGGATAAATGATGTTATTTAACTTCAACTGATACTCTTTATGAATCACAATTATAAGTTTCTTCTTATATGAATGTTGACTTTTCAATTTCATTGTACTTCTAGGCTCAACATTCAGTGTCAGTGCTTGCTAGAATTTTGAACAAGACTGTTCACGAAATTATGGAACCCCATAAGTCGGTATGTTGGTTGCATTTGATTACATATTGCTTATGAACAATAATAATGATATTAAATTAATAGCAATTTATTTCTATTGCACATGCTCCATTAAAAGATGCTCGCATGCGCATTACACCATGCTTGCGTACTCTTCTTCCATTTTTATAACTTTAAATTGTTTTTTTTCTTTCAGGTGTTAGAGGACATGATTCCACCGAAGGTATTGTGTTGAAATTATTGTGTTTTGCTGGCAGTAACCTTTGATTCAATATTCGTAATTAAACTGTTTGTTAAAACTATTTTGTATTTTTTTCTAGAAACATCTGTTGAGGCACCAACCAGTTAACACACAAATTGCATTAATGGTGAGTGCAAAGGTTGTTGTTACTTGTGAGTATTTCATCAGTTTGTTATTCGTTATTGTTGCCAAAATATTGCTGTAAACCCTTTGTTTTTAAACAAGAGCTAAATCATTTATAGCTTCACAGATCCTCATGAATGTTGATGCCTCGACAACATCGCTTAGAGCTTTGCGAGAATTTTAAAACTTTGATATTTCTGACTGAAGTAGGCTAACAGACCGAGTTAAATCATCGAAATCAGCAACAGTTGGACAAAGACAGAAAAAAAGGAAACAAGAAAGAGATATGACATTTTTATTGACATCAAAATTTGTACACAGAATGTTGGTTGATTTTTTACCACTTAATTTAAAAGTTTGTTTCAGGAGCTAAATCCTACCCCACCATGGGTTTATGAGTCAGCATAATGTGGACCATACTTATGCATTCGTTTTCAGGATGGTAACACTTTCTGCACAACATTGGAACCAAGGTTGTTCACTATGGATCTAACAGTAGTGGAGCACAAAGTATTTTTTACTGAGGTACTTTGCTATTTTGAAGCTTGTTCGTTGTAATCGTTGTTTTAATGTTGTTGTTGTTTCCTAGCGGTGAGTATTTGATATCGTTGATTGCTAATAGGTAACTATAATGTGTTTTGTTGATAAGGGTGATAAAGCAGTGCTGAATAATCATGATTAAAATATTTAGAAAGGAATGCCAATAATGACGATGATAATGGTGAAGATAGCAATGTTGATAGCAAAAATGATAGCCAATATTTTTTCCAGCTGAATCCATCTCACTTCTTTACTTTATAGTTGTTGTCCTTATGTGAACTTGACGATGCTCAGCTCAACAAACTCCCTTGTTACAAGTCTGTCCAGTCCTTAACACCGCTCAGGCTAAGTGCCCTTAGTAAGTTTAAACAAGTTAAAATTTTTAGCAGTAGTTTGATTGTTGTCGTTTTTTTCTTGTTTAGATTAACTTAAGTAGCATTTCCATTTTAGCTCAAAAACTAAGTCCTAAATCAAGCCTAAAGAAGTTGGTATATTGTGAATCAGTTCGTATTGCCGTTGATAATGCGCTTGTTCTTTTAGTAATTAAAGTAAAGAATAAAGTAAACTAAAACTCTATCACCCAGTTATGCTAACTTTTATGGCAAAAGTATTGCATATGTCTTGCATTTTTAAGTGTGTTTAAATGCCAAAACAAACTTGCTCTAGTTCATTTAAGACCTTTTACTACTGAGCATTCGTTTATGTTTTAGGAACCTTAAGTTCAACAAGGTCGTGCTATAGGTTTTGCTACTTATTCTTTTCTTGTCAGTATGCAGCAATACAATACATAAAAAGTGTAACCAAGTATGTTTTAGGATATGGTTGTGTATTAAATTCATTAAAAATATAACTTATTTACACATCGTTATTTTTCTGGTCTGTGGTCAGTATTTTCTTTTTGAAAGTTAATTTTTACTTGGTTGGCCTAGCGTTGATTGGTACCTCTGCATGTAAAATAAATTGAGGTGTCTGCCACGCCTTGGTATTGAGCTAGATGTAAGTATAGAAACATGCAGTTACCCAAGTTGGTTCACTTGTTTCTTTTTTTATTATACTAGATATGCAAAAAAAACCTAATGTATGCAGCTTTAAAGCGAAATACTCTTATTAAAGTTGTCTCTTTACAGATGCCCTATCAGCCTGTTCCTACATTTTGCAAGCGAAAGAGAAGATATTTACGGTTTTGTTTAAGGTACATTTTGTTGTAACTTTATAAGATATAACATTGCTATGTTCATGGAACAATGCATTTTAATAAAACAGCGCATCTAAAAAAAACAAAATATTTTTGGCCTAAAGCCCTGAGCGGGGATGGAGTATTTTACTCCACGCTTGTGCTTTCCAGGCACTCATGGGCGTTAAATATATTTTACCCATGTCCTGACAGCAAATATGAAAAGGATAAGCACAAGTTTTGGTTTTACAATAGAGTGGAATACCACCTGTTGACTTTGATCTCCTTGAATACTGCAGACTATCTAACGGCTTTCAGGGCTCTGATTGATTGTATTTTTATGCATAATACAAGGTGGAAAACAACTTACATACCGTTTATATGTATATCCTAGAATAAATGTTTGTAAATTCTATATTTGCTGGGTCAGGAGGTACCCTCATTTTAAGTTCTATGTAAGCAAGCAATAGTTCCTGTGTAAAGATGTGTTTACTTTCTTTTACAGTCCCTCAATTCACCTGTACAAGAAATACAACAGACAGCTATGGAATGTATGAGGAAGGTAACAGTGCTTCTTATAGAGTTCTAGTGCAACCAAGTTTCTTTTGGATTTCGATGTCTAATTTCGTGGTTACCTAGATCGTTGAAAACCCTGAAAAGTTTCCTCTAGTTTTTGATGTCTAATTTCATGGTTATCTAGATCATTGAAAACCCAGGAAAGTTTCTGGTTATCTAAATCATTGAAAACCCAGGAAAGTCTCTTCGAGTTTTCAATGTCTAATTACATGGTTATCTAGATACTTGAAAATTCCGGAAATTTTCTTGGATTTATCGGTGTCTTACTACTTGGTTATCTAGATGATTGAAAACCCTGGAAATTTTCATTGAGTTGTCAGTGTCTAATTTCATGGTCATCTAGATCATTGAAAATCCTGGAAAGTTGCTTAGAGTTGTCGGTGTCTAGTTACATGGTCACCTAGGTCATTAAAAACTCTGGAAAAATTGTTGGAGAGTCGATTGCTATTTACATTGTCATCTAGATCATTGAAAACCCTGGAAAGTTTTTTGGAGTTGTCAATGTCTAATTACATGGTATCTAGATCATTGAAAACCCTGGAAAGTGTTTTGGAGTTGTCAATG
>JAOBAT010054147.1:0-10495 GCA_026413305.1 Hydrozoanthus tunicans
ACTCTTTGTCGACAAGTGTTGTGGGTTCTTTTAAGTCCCTCGATAGGAGACCGAGAGACTGGGCCTACGGTTTAACGGCCTTATCCGAGAAGACGCGAAGGTCTAACCGTTTGCAGATGTTAGGGCAAAGGCAGCACCTTCTCCTCAGTTGATTTAAGACCCTGAGTGAAGGTCTGGCACCGGGAATCGAACCCAGGCCTCCCGCACGAAAGACTGGCGCCTTACCAACTGGGCTAACCAGGCGGCGAGCACACTAGCTCCTTAAGGATGTCTGACACGTTAACATGAAAACGGGCTCACACTGGATCAAACTATTAATTAGCATAGGTCGTATGGAGCTGCATGCGCGAAAATGATCGGTTCTTAACAATAGCGCGTGTAATAGGTTATTGTGCTGTCGTGGCTGAGATATCAAGACAGCTTGCTAGGGCGACAGCGAGAAAGACTAGAAAGAAAGAAATCTTACAACAGTAAAAACATATCTTATTTCTGAGGTTCGGTTGCTAGCATTTGGAATGCATTGTTTACATGCAAATATATGCAACAAATTCTAGCAAAAAAATTTTTACAGACCTTAAACAGCTTGCTTGCAAGTGCCATTGTGTAAATAAGCTGAAATCCTATAAACTGCTGGGTTTATATCGTTTTGTTGTATATAAAAACAATTTTTTGTTGTTACCAAAACATCTTGTTGTGTTGTTATCAAAAGCTCGGAGGGGGTACTCCCTATATTGGGATGGGAGGTATGACTCGTATTTTTTAGGGGTTAAAATTTTTAGTCCGGTGTTTTTTTGGGGTTGTTAAAAGAAATTCTGTGTTAAACCAAGAGCGTAGTATTTTAGGGTTGAAAAACGCGAAGCTATTGGACTACTAGCAGTCCCATGTTTTAGCAAACATGTTTACTGAACAAGAGTTTAAGACAAAAGTCCTTCGGCGAACGTCCTATTCCACCCACGCCTTTAATCACGTTCAGCACAACACGAGGGGCCATAGCGCCAACCTGTTAGCCATCCCTGGAAATTTCAGAACCAATCGGTTATTTTTTAGGGTATTTTCAAACCGAGAGGTACTTTTTAAGGTGGAAAACGTCTATGGCTTGGCATTTTGGGAACTTTTCCGACGGTCATCCCTACCCTTTTGATCCAGGAGTAATTATTTAATGCTACAAATTTTGACTAGGAAGGGATGATTCTTGCAAAAGTAAAAAGACAATAAGCAGCTTAAATGGACACAAATCCAAAAAAAGGCTACGATAGTTTCTGTGATGTGATCAGCCAGAAATGTTGAAGCAGCCGGCTTACTGTCACCACTATCAAGATTATCCCTTAAGTTTTGTTATTAACGCAGTTAAAGTGTTCGATAATTAATCCGAAACCCACTTAAGCGATATAAACAGGAAATATATCTCAATCCAAAACGGTTCTGTGTCCTGAGAAAGTATACACAGAACCAAATACCCTTGAAATAATTCCTGAAATTTGTTAAGGGGTGTAATGTTGCTGACCAGATTAAATATATGGAATAGTTAACAATGCTAGCTACAATTTTTCTAGTTAAGTGTTCTCTTTTTATCACACACTGCCAAAGAAAAATAAAAAACACGTATTTTTTTCATTATTCCTATACTGTTTGCAAATGTAAAGAAACAGTGATGTAGCCAGGATCTGAAACTTTTGCAGGCCTATAATTATTTTAGTCGAGCGAGCACCTAGGGCACGAACATTTCTAGGGGAGTTAGGGGGCATCCACTCTTGGGAAATGTTTGAAAATTGCATTTCTGAATTCTCCAGAAATGCACTAAAATCATAAAACCCAGCGAAGATGTTCCTCCCGTGACAACACTAGAAGCTGTTTTAGTTAGCGTTGGATCCGTAAGCGTACTGACAATGTCTGCACGGCCTGGAGACTAGGACGATATTCATTAGCTAAGTCCTTTCTCCATTCGTTTGTAACATCAAAATCAGGGGTTTGGGGCGAGTATTAACCACGCAGCATTGATTGCAAAATAACAGTTTTAACAGATGCTTTTGCAAATTTGTTCCCATTCTTCTTTTTATTGAAAATAATTAAAATAAATTTTCAGTACTATTCTTTTCCTTGTCAAAATAATTATGGCCCGAACCTGCAGGCCTACAAGCTGTCTACGCCAAGCGCTGGGAAATAAAATCTATCAATCTAAGAACAATTTGAGACGCAAATCGCCGGCCAAATAGTTTAAGAACAGTCCAGCCCTAGTCGAAAGTTGTTGGTTCTTACAAAAAAAGGCGTGTGATAGATTGTGCTATCGTGGATGAGATATCAACAGCTTGCCAGGGCAACAGCGAGGAAGAATTAGGAAGGATTAATTCTTGCGCATGCAACAGTAAAAAGTAGTCTTATTTCTCAGATTCGTGTGCTAGTGTTTGGATTCTTTGTCCTGTTTTGTTAAATTTTAGTCGGCTTGTAAATTTTTTAGTATCCTATAAGATGTTTGTAGCGTACTGTAACATTTTTTAACAAAAACTAAACTCAAAACAAAATAAATCTGTTTGATTTCAACCAGCTTGCTTGACATTGCCTCCGTGTAGTTTGGTAGTTAACCTTAACTACTATACGGTGGCCCAGAAGCGACAGTGCATACAACAAATGAAATCACCGCAAACAAAATAAAGCACTGCAAACTAAAAGCAATCTCGCCGCAAACGTAATTTTTTTTACTGCAAACTTAGTTAAATAGGGAAAACACCGCAAAACTTAAAGTTAAATCGTATATCGTATATCATTTCGTCTAAAGTTGACGTCTGCAGCAAAACTCCACAAATAAAAGGCAAAGCAGTTCATATTTGTATAGCGCCTTTTCAATATGAATGCTTAGAGGTGCTTTACAATGATCGGGTGATATGGTGCCGCAGTTATGATTTAAGGATATATTGCAAATGGTACTACTGAACTTTGACACTAGAACCTAAAAGTTTCAGATCTGATAATAAAGAATTTTTAGTGAAATGTATAGTGCCCAGAGAACTAATTAGTTTTGTTTTCCCGCCAAAGTCCCAATCGGTACCTAGTAGTACTAGGTTTAGATCATTGTCAATGTAAACAACTTTTTGTTGTTATCAAAACATCTTGTTGTGTTGTAACCAAAAACGAACGCGATTGTTTCAAACAAAGAAAAAACTCGATTTAAGAGAAATCAAAAGAGTGAAATGTTACCGTTGGTATACCTAGACTTTCACTCAACAAAACGAGCAGTGTGATGGTTGATTCTTGGTCACGTGTCCCTGATGAAATTCAAGTTGCACAGTTAGGTGTCATGCACGGGCCAAATACATCAGCATATACCATACATGATTGTTTAAGAAAGTCTAAGTATATAACAAAGCACTTTTAAATAAGTAGTCCCTCGGGAAACAAATTAGTCTTGTTTTCCCGCGTGTCCTGGTTGGGACTTTCGGGAAAACAAAAGGGAAAACAAAACTAATTAGTTCCATAGGCACTATACATTTCACCAAAAATTCTTAATTATCAGATCTGAAAACTTTTTTTTTAGGTTCTAGTGTCAAAGTTCAATAGAATCATTTGCAATACATCCTTTAATTATAACCGCGGCACCATATCACCTGATCATTGTAAAGCGCCTTAGATAATTCATACTGAAAAGGCGCTATACAAATATGCACTGCTTTGCCTTTTATTTGTGGAGTTTTGCTTCAGACGTCAACTTTAGACGAAATGTGTTTACGGTGATCATTTGAGGGAGCTCTGAATGGATACAAAGACAAAAAGGCTACGATATTTTTGTGATGCAATCGTCCAGAAATGCTTAAAGTGCTTATATGGTCATATTATAAAGCTTATCCTATAAAATGTTTGTTATTAAAGCACTTAAACTGTGAAAGATATAACCACTTAAGCAGTACAGGCAGGAAATACAAAATTGTTGACCCAGTCACGGTCAGGGCTCGAATCAAACTCATGCTCACAAGAACAGATCTAAGCTACAAAGCCTTAGCTTGGGAATAACTTTTAAATTCACTTAACAAGGGAAAGAAGAACAAGAGAAAAATAAGTTGTTTTCTAATTTTTATTTACTTGATTTTATCTCCTAACTGAAAGTTAACTAGACTGTAATCAGATAACAAAACCAAGTTACAGTGTACAGGAAAACCTTCGTTAACCGTTCCTTCAATTTAACCGTTTGCCCACAAGCTAAACAAGAATAGTGTTCTGATCATATTCTTTCAAGCTCAATTAAATCAATTTTGAAATCATTTGCAATTGCTTTAATTTGATTCATTACCAAATACATGCTTTTTATCATTAGTCTTTGCAGTCTCACTCTTTTGTGATTTTAGGGTGCATTTCTTTGGGAAAATCCAAAATAGGATTATTGCTTGAGATTACACGGATTATTTTCTGTGAAAGAAACAAAAAATCCAAAAAGGGATTTTTGCGGGTGATCTTTTCTAGCTACCCGTACAGCAGACAGCTGTTTTAGCGGTGAAGATCGCTTAGGGAAGAGGTCAAAACAATGGTACTTCCTAGGAACCCAATTTAGGGGGTGGGGTATTATGTGCCGCCACACACCACCTTTTTTTCAAAAATGCTGATTTTCAGGAGCAAATATTGTGTTCAATGAAACAGATATTGATAAAATGCTTGCACCAACGCCTTCTTTGTGGAGAGAGGAGTCAATAATACAATAAAAACCAATACCCCTAAATCAGGTTTTGAGAAATCAAGCTCTGAAAAAGTGGGGTAGGGGGGTATGTACCGCCACCCACCACCTCCCCCAACGAAATTGGGTTCCTTAAAAATACCATTGTTTTGACTTCTTCCCTTACCACATATACTTTTTTTGAATCCTTTCACAAAGAAATGCTCGCCAAAAAAATCCAGATTCAATCCATCGAATCCTGGTCGAGAGCGGATTCATTGGACTCATAATCCCTATTTGGATTTTCCCAAAGAAACGAAAAATCCCTTTTTGGATTCAGAATCCGGATTCGGACTTTTCCCAAAGAAATGCACTCTTAATCTCTTTCTTTTGAACAGCAAATCACAGTACAGGAAGGTTACAAGCCTGACAACGGAGCTAGCCAATCATAGTTCACCAAAATATTATATGCAAATGAGAGTAAGGAAAATGAATTACATCAATATATCTCCGCAGAAACTGATTTCAAAATGGATGTTAAGCATTTTCACACTCATGTGCAGTGCGTATTATCTCACTGTTTTGGCAGGCCACAGGTTTTACAAATATCTCCGAATCCTGTCACCCAGACAAAATTATGGGAAAGAATTACTTACAACTCAATATGAATTACCGTACAAAGGCCAAACCAACTTCATATCTTGGAAGCTATAACAGTTGTAAAAATCTGTGGCCCGCACTGCGCATGAGTGTTAACCCTATCTTACATGGGCTTTTGGAGGTTGTGCAGGGGGCAGAAAGTGCCTACGGTTCATAACTTCAATACTATTTAACGTATTACAACCAACTTTGGCACAGTGATAGACAATCAGAAGGCAATTATTAAGTTGAGGTATTTTAATTGGCATATGACGTCATAACTGTACAAAATGGCGGTTTTGTCAAAAATGCATTACACGATTTTAAATGATTTGCAAATTTAATTTTATACTCCAAATGCATTTATATGTGTTAGATGCAAATCAACAGCGATTGCAATAACCTTAAATATGTCAAATTTGTCTTATACAGAGCCCACTTCATCGATCAAACTTCACTTCGGTAAACAAACTACTGCGGTTTTCATGTACGTTTCGGCTCAATACACACAACCTTAAAATGCTCTCATAAACGTTTGTAAACGTTTGTGAGACTGTTTTTGATTCTGAAGAATCAAAAACAGTTGCAAACAATCAAGAAAGTCAGTAATCAGCTATAAGCTCCGATGATGATATAGGTGAAATATATGACATATACGGTTTGTCGACAAATTATTGCGCAATAACGGTGCCGTCACAAATCACGAAAAAGTCACTATTAAATATATGAAATTACTAATTGCATGTTTCTGACTCTTAATACTAATAAATATCTCGTAATTATCATAAAGAGCAACAAAAATCTAGTGAAGACATGTTCTAGTAAAAATCACCAAAAACGGCTATCAAAAAAGCTGTTGCCATGGAAACTGATTGCCCTCTAATCACTAAATTTTATCAAAATCATAATCTGCAATAAATTTTAGGAAAAACTGAAAGACTTGGCTGCTATTGGATGAATACAAACAAACTGAAACAAAATTGAAATCGGCGTGGGCACTTTCTGCCCCTCCCCCCCCCCATGTAAGATAGGGTTAAAATGCCTAATAGTTAAACGGTAGTTGATCTTCGCGTCGTGCAATTTTCGTATATGAAATCACTTCAATTTATGCACTACATTCGGTTCTTATCCTCAGCACTGCAACAAAAACGTCATTCGGCAAGACGTGTGGATGACTGCCAACTTTTATTAATTTGACATAAATTGATTTACCTGTACTAAGGGGGCCTAGCCAGTGAAAACACACCAATGAGTACCGTATTTCAGAAGGGTTTTCTAATTTTAAGGTGTATAAGAAGGAAGGATCGTGAGCAGTACCCGTGCTTTTGTTTAGTTTCATTCTCAGACCATTACTATATGTCATTATATACACTTTCGTAAACGCCGGCAACCCATTTGACCTCAAAAGGGCTTTGTCCCAAAAATAAACAAATATTATTTCTTGAGTAAAAATTATATTGGAAAGTTAGTGCAAGTTCTTAAATCAGAGCTTTTCACCTAGCAACTCTTTGCAGCCAGCTTTGGTATTGTCTTCTACACAATCGACGTATCTTTTAATGTATTCCTTCATATGGCTCAAGGTTGTATCGCCCAAATGGAGCATTCTGTAGTGTAACTCTCTAACCGAAAACGCTGAACCAAGCTTATCCTTTGCATATTTCCTTGCCTCAAGGAAGTCAGTCAGCCCTAAAAGGTATGTTATAGTTGTACCAGGGTTGATTTGGTAGCGAGTGAGCTCGTTTCTGGCGTACCTCCCTGTGGCCCAGGCCCACTTGTCCATCAGATCAAGCGCATCTTTGATATCCAGGCCACTATAGTGCAGTCCGATGTCAATTATAACTCGCAGAGCTAAAATTATCTGGAAAACACCAAGCAAAGGTTTTGAGAATGAAATGTCTCGCATGTGATCAGAATACATGCAGGAATTGCCGGTTAAATGCAGTGGTATCCACGAAACGGAGATGTCCGTAATACAGAGGCGCTCACAATAGAGGTTTCCAATAAAAAAAGTCCGTTATACAGAAATGTCAAAATAGAGGAACCCACCAGAAAAGTGCCTAAATTACAGAGATATCTTAATGCAAGTATACTAAAAAAGAGGTGGCCATAGTACAAAAATGTCAGTAACAAAAAAGGTGTCCACAATTCATCCAAAGGTACACACAATACAGAAATGTTTGTAATGTAGAGGTGCCCGCAATTCAAAAATGTCTGTAATACAAAAAGTGTCCACAAAACAGAATTATAGGTAATACAGAGGTGCCTACAATTCATGCCTGTACCATAGAGGTGCCCACAAAACAAAGTTTTCTGTATTACAAAGGTGCCCACAATACAGAAATATATGTAATACAGAGGTGCCCACAATACAGAAATGTCTGTTAATACAGTGTTACCTACAATACAGAATAGTCTGTAATACAGGGTGCCCACATCAAAGGAATGTCTATAATAAAAAGGTGCACACTATACAGAATTGTCTCCAATACAGTAGTGCCCACAATACAGGAATGTTTGTAACACAATGGTGCCCAGCATACAGGAAAGTCTGTAATACAGTAGAGGTGCCCGCAATACAGAATTACTGTAATATAAAGGAGCCCGCAATAATGAAATGTCTTTAACACAATGGTGCTCGCATTACAGGCAAGGAATGCCAGTATTAACACAGTAATACTCGTAGTTAAGTACTCTCAGTAACCACAACTATTCATTTCTAACCCCCAATGTAAGAAAGTATGTACTTAGCTTTACTTACTTGTCTTCTCACCATGCCGTACATTTGAATTGGATCTTTCCTCATTATATCCAAGTCCTTTGCAGCTATTTGAAACTCTCCGTAAGAGGCCCAACCTTCAGAAAACGGCGAAACAAAACCTATCTCGTTCAACCACGAACTTAAATCGGAACAGTTCAATTTATAATTTTCTTTGAATCCTTGCACCTGAAAAACAGGAAAAACGTTTCCACAAAAAGACTTAAAACACTGTTAAGTTAAGCTAGCGAAAACCCTAATTCATAAAACATATAAATTCGACTGAGGCCTTACCACTGGAACGGGATATAATCCAAGTGTCGCTGATCTACAGCATTAACAAGGAAATCCTTAAACCCACACAAGGAAAGAAAAAAATCTCTGACCTCGGTGGGATTCGAACCACGACCAACGAAATTCATAAAATTAACAACTTTCCCCCGAGGGGGAGGTGACTAGTGGTGGTTACATACCGAGACGCTAAGGGCCAGGTACACTTTTTAGCAAACTTCAAAGGGAAAAAAATGGTTTTACCGTTAAAGCTAAAAAACCAAGTCTTGTTACCCTCTTCTTGTTTGCTGAGATTGTTGATCGTTTAAAATAAGCATTTCCGTGTCTATAACTGACGGGAAACGCGACGCCATTAATTTTTGACTATCGCTTCAACCAATTGCAACTCATGGACTTGAATATTTCGAAATATGGAAGCCAATCAGAGCGCACTAAAATAGATATCGGTTACTTTGCTAAATACTAAATAGATACATTGTTATTTTCGCCATATACTTAACTAAGATAAAAAGGTTCGATCTTGTTTTGAAAACAGATATTGGACGTAATAAAGCTTTGTTTATTAACACAGAGCAAAAATTATCAATATCAGAATCTTGTAGTATTTTAGATTACTGCTATTGTTATTGTTGTTGCTATTTTATCTGTTTATACAATTTTTTTGAGTCAAACGGTGCAAACGGTGTAGAGGACACATATCTAGTTTACTTCATAGCTAAATTAAACCCCCAACACTAGTACTAGTGAGTGAAGGGTTCTGCACACACATCAAGTTAATAAATCCGTTACAAAGCACTTTCTGTTTTGTGAACTTTGATTATACAAATCACGAGTATTTCTTATTCTAAAAAAAGGACTTGTATTGGACTGAGTCTATTATACCTTAGCAATCAACAAAAGCAAACACATGCGTTTGATTCAGAAACTTTTGATTTGAATTAATTACTTTTTAAAGTGAGGCGCCAGTTCTTAGACGTTGCTGATTGATTTTACGTCATTAGCTATACGTCGTCCTTGCTGGTTGTATTGCTATCTTTCACAAGTGAAAAAAAACCCGTACTGATTTCTACAAACAAGCATTACGCAATGAAATTCTTGTGTTACATATAGTAAAAATTGCCCTTACATGTTTTCAAGTGTAAATCGTAAGTACAGAACTATCGTGTTACGTCAATTTCTTTCTGGTTGTAGATGGTATCCCAGCTTGACCTCATGTATGATAAGGACTTAAAGTCACACACCGGGCCTTAACTGACCTATACATACTAACTGTTACAATCTTACAAGTTTATTTTACATCAAGATTGTGTTGTGTGTGAAATTCATAAACAGGGCCGAACAGAATCCTGCATCCTGGTTGGATGTCGACAGGGCGAGATTATCGAGTATTGCCCGCAGACAATTTCTATTCGCTCTATCATTTTGTTTCCGCTTTTTTTAATTCTAAACTTAACGTTTTCATCATCAATGGTAATCGTTATAGTCTTAATGCTTTTACCTCAAATGGTGTCCAAGATTCAAGCACGAGGAATGATAGATTTATAACTGTTATACACAATGTTACTTTTACAACCTTTGCATCTACCTCATGAATGGTAATGAAGTGAAGGTCGCAAAACAGGGCACTTACCGTACTATGCGTAGAAACTCTTACAATCTCTTGCTGGTACCCCAGAGCCACCTCATTTGTTGTGATAACGTAAAGATTACAAAGCAGGGCATTTAATGTACTAATATGTATCTGTTTCATTCTTGTTGTACTTACCTCAAGATGGTGTCCCAGAGCCACCTTAAGTGTGGGGATGACTTTACGACTACAAAACAGGGCACTTATTGTACTTGTATGTACTTTCTCGTTCTTTATACCTCAAGATGGTGTCCCAGAGACACCTCATGTATGATGATGAGGTGAATATCACAAAACAGCAGCTCATGTATGATGATGACGTGAAGGTCACAAAACAGAGTAATTATTGTACATGTATCTGTTACAATCTTGTTGCACTAACCTTAAGATGGTGTCCCAAAGCCATCTTTTGTATGGTGATAACGTGAAGACCACAAAACAGGGCACTTAAATTATTTTATGCCTGGTAACTGTTACAGTCTCGTTCCATGCACTTACCTCGAGACACCTCGTGTATGGTGATGACATGGAGATTAAAAACAGGGCA
>JAOBAT010054147.1:10595-28710 GCA_026413305.1 Hydrozoanthus tunicans
CTTATAAATCGTACTATGTATCTGTTACAACCTTGTTGTACTTACCTCAAGATGGTGTCCCAGAGACACCTCATGTATGGTGATAACGTGAAGACCACAAAACAGGGCACTTAAATTGTTTTATGCCTGGTAACTGTTACAATCTCGTTCCATGCACTTACCTCGAGACACCTCGTGTATGGTGATGACATGGAGATTAAAAACAGGGCACTTATAAATCGTACTATGTATCTGTTACAACCTTGTTGTACTTACCTCAAGATGGTGTCCCAGAGACACCTCATGTACGGTGGTGACGTGAAGATCATACACAGGGCCATAATTTTCCAGAAAGAAGGGAAAATGATGAGCGGCAAGAGTCGAGCAGTCCTCTGTACCTTCCGAGTACAAATGGTAGCTGCTGTATGCATAAAAGGCTACAACAAAGGGAAAGCACCAAAAGTGTTGTCTGTTTGTAAATACAGCATATATAACCTGTAGTCCTAGAGTGCCAATATGTAAATACAGCATATAGATTCGAGTGAGGCCTCTCCACTGAAAACGGGGAATCGGATTCAGGTTTCGCCGTTCTTCACCATCAACACAGAACCCCATAAACCCACACAAAGGAAAGATAATAGTATCTGAGTTCGTTAGGGTTCGAACAAACGTATACAAATGTCGCCCTAACCAACTGAGCTACAGGATCAGCTGGGAGCGCATGGGAGCGGTGCGCGCATGGTCAGGAAGAAGATGACAGCTTGTTCTGGCGCTCGGAAATATTTGATTTCAAAACCATTTTAAAGATCCTTTGAAAACATTTTAAGCCTCAAGCTATTTTTTTTTCTTTTTTCTTTTTTATCTTTTTTCTTTTTGCTGTATATTTCTTGTTTGTTTTCTTTCTTCTTTCTTGGTTATTGCAGCCAGCTGAGTACCTTGTATCTGTAAATTTTATCTTTTCCATTTTGCGTTGCAACAAAGT
The DNA here is from genome assembly GCA_026413305.1 of Hydrozoanthus tunicans. Taxonomy (NCBI): domain Eukaryota; kingdom Metazoa; phylum Cnidaria; class Anthozoa; order Zoantharia; family Hydrozoanthidae; genus Hydrozoanthus; species Hydrozoanthus tunicans. The sequence goes on from JAOBAT010054147.1 coordinate 11,557, forward strand.
TACTAAATAAAAGTTTTGTATTGTATTGTATTGTTTTATATTGTATTGTATTGCATTGCATTGCATTGCATTGTATTGTACTGTACTGAATTGTATTGTATTATATTGTTTTGTTTTGTATTGTATTGTATTGTATTGTATTGTATTGCATTACATTGCATTGCATTGTATCGCATTCCATTGCATTGCATTGCAATGCATTGTATTGTATTGTATTGTATTATATTGTAATGTATTGTATTGTAAACGTTGTTAGGGCGATCAGTACACATGATATTTAAAATTTTGGTTTGAAACTGATCTAAAAAAGTATTGTATTGTATTGTATTGTATTGAAACTGATCTAAAAAAGTATTGAGTTGTATTGTATTGTATTGTTTTGTATTGTATTGCATCGCATTGTATTGTATTGTACTGGAGCTTGGTCGTGAACGAAGTCAGGTTTTTCTCTTTCCTTTGTGTGATGGGTTTTTGGCTCTTTGTTCGTGATGTAGATCGGTAGTAAGACTTCACTTGACTCTAAATATGGTGTACAAGTGCCAAAGCATTAAAAAATATGGCTCAAAGTGTAGCATGTATGTGTAAATACGTACAGGACTGGTGTTAGAATAATGCCAAAATCTAAGAATATCGTGTTTTGTATGATAGCTGCTTACTTGCCAAAAACAAAAGGTCGTGGGACAGATACTAAATTAAAGAATAAAAAAACGAAAAACGAAAATTACTGTTTATAACTGTTTTTTGGATCGTTGATGCTAGAGTAATGCCAAGAACTAAGTATACCGCGTTTTGTAAGAAAGCTGCTTACTTTAAAAAAGAAAAGGTCATGAGGCCAGATACTTCTTTAAAGAATAAAAAAATGAATATGTATTCTATTTTTTTTTTTCTTAACTTTTGTCTCTAGCTACAAGTTGCAATACCTGGGATTCTGTCTGCTGAACACTTGGGGGTTGCCTTTTTGGGTCCTGGGCTGCTGTAAAATACCTCAGAAACTTTTGATTCATAAAGTTTGGAGGCCTACAGAGACAAAAGAACTGAGCACTGTTGTAGTATTCATGACGTGAACTGGAATCAGCTCACAGTGTTCTTTCTCATTTAAGCACATACTGAAATTTCTTTTTTGAGCCATATTGCAAGCACTTTAAAGGGAGGGAGAAGTTAATAAAGAGGGGGAATTTTAATAGAAAGGGGAGGCTTAATAAATTCAACATAACATCATTGACACGTTTCTTAATTTCTTTTATTCATTCATTTTCTGCACACATGAGAAGAACACAATTTGTTTCCCGTTTTGTGATAGTTGTCAAAATCTCGCAATACTAAACAAAATTGTCTTGAAAAAGACCAATTAAGCTATATATCTTGTAATAAGACAAACTAACAGTTTATGTTCAGGTCTTTGTCCATGGACACTTGCATGGCTACTTATATACACAGAAACACGTAAACTTCACAAGGCAAAAACGTCCATTTACAGTACACCCTAGACTTATTCGTTTCTTTTGAAAGAAAGGAAGGGGTGGGGGTGGGGGGAGCTGATTAGAGATTTATTATTATTATTATTATTATTGTTGTTGTTATTATTAGTATTACTGTTGTTATTTTTGTTGTTGTTTTTATTATTATTACCATTATCAATAAATGCTAGTATATGTGACCCAGCACGTGAAAACATACCTTACCCTTTTCTGTTCGAACGGAAAATGAACGCTTAGGGAAGAAGTCAAAACAATGGTATTTTTAAGGAACCCAATTTTGTCGGGAGAGGTGATGGGTGGTGGTATATACCCCCTACCCCATCCCTCCCCACTTTTTTTCAGAGCTCAATTTCTCAAATCCTGGTTTAAAGGTAGTGTTTTTATTGTATTATGGACTCCTCTCTCCACAAAGAAGGCGTTGGTGCAAGAACTTTCTCAATATCTATTTTACTGAACATGAAGTTTGCTCCTGAAGTTCAGCATTTTTGAAAAAAGGTGGTGGTTGGCGGCACGTAATACCCCACCCCCTAAATTGGGTTCCTAGGAAGTACCATTGTTTTGACCTTTTCCCTTAGTGAACGGTTGTTGAACGCTTTGGCAAAATTAATAATTCTCAAATACAGTCAATTTCGTCAAACAAAATCTTTAAGATGGTAAATATTTAAACATCTTTTCATTGAGTCGCGCTTACTTTCCGAGAAACTCTACTCAAAAACGCGTTACGTGCCGCATTGTACCAGCAGCTCAGAAACAGGGGGTTAGTGGAGGAGAAAGAGTGAGGCTGTAACGTCAGTTATTGGGAAGAATTGGTTCCAACTGAAAACACTCATCATTGAAGTGAAACATCGCAGATAATTTTCACTCTTGACTGTGTAAGCGAGCTAATGAAAAAAGAAGCAGTTCAAGCGCTTACGCGCTTCCCCAAAATCGCGTCACTCGTTACCTTTGTTTACCGCTGACAAGTTAGCAAGCGCCCATGTTCAATGACTCTAAACACGCACCTTCAAACTAGAATTTCTAAGAAATTGCGCGCGACGCGAGAAATGTTTTTAAAAATACGGTCTCCACAAAACATCAACTGGATCTTGCTTTAGAAAAAATTGAATTCCTCTTTAATATTGATTTAAGATTTTTTGTGTCAAAATGGGTTATACATCTAACATTGATTGAGATACACGAGGTTGCTTACCTTGGCGCTTGCGTTCATCCATTTTTCCATTGCTTTGTGTCTTTTTGGGCAAACTGAGCTTGTGTTCTTTATGCATTTTAAGAAAGCTGCCTCGTTTGATTCCTCCACGGGGAAAGGTTTCTCGTTATAAAACATGTCTCGTGAAGCAAGCTTTTCGCGAAACTTCTTAATAGCTTCTGCAGAGTTAGAGTCTCCAGTCATTTCCTTGGCTATTTCGACCGCCTGCGCAAAACATAAGAAAACAGCTTACATACCAGAGTACTATATAATCCAATTGATTTGTAAATTAAGTTGAATTTCGGCTTGGTGGAGGGTTGAAGGTAATTTTTCGCTGCCTTACCCACATTTTAGTTAGTCTCTGATTAGTGGGTACAACAAACTTCTGCTGCCAATCCATAACCTTTGAACGAATTTGAGCGAAACTTGGACCGTTGGTTTATCTATCTTCAGGTACAACTTTTGCTTAAAAACACCCAAAGGTTATGAATTGGCAGCAGATTTAAAAAAAATGCAAACTTGTTGTACCCACTTGAGACGTCATTCGGTCTTTCGTACAAACCTCGCTTCGCTCGGTCTGTACAGTGAAAGACCTCGGGCAAAATATTCTCCCGGACAGACCTCGTTCTCGGTTATTAAGGTGTTTGTATAAATGAGTACCATCGTATGCTGCGGGCTTAACTGACTTGGTTGGGTTAGCTATACACAGTGTCCTGCCAAGTGGGAGTCATAGATTCACATTCGCTTACCGAAACTGGAGATAAGCGCTAGCCAAATTTTCCGCTTGGTTTGAGAAAGACTTTATTTTAGGTGACTTTGTCAATAAATTTTATATAAATCAATCTGATCTGTTAACATAAAATTTTACAAATGATAGATCCAGTCTCTGGTCTCCATCAGTTAATAGACTTAGTCGAAAATTGATCAGATTTATCTATAGAAAAATCTTAACATGACTTTAATTGATCACCCTACATACGTTAACTTAGCTCATCAATGTGTAAGATTTGTATTGCGATCCTTGGCTATGAATGGATGGTTACTTATTTTCGTCTCTGTATTATTTATCAGGTTATGACAAGAAAAATTCTAGGTTAAAATCTGATCACACTCCTAAATACAGTGTGTTGTAGGAAAGTTCTCTGTTGCATTACTTTAATTACGAAAGATTTCGGACAAGCGACCAAACTAAATATACTTTAAAATTTTTCAATGAAACTTTATTGCTTTAGAAAAAACACAAAACCCATGAAAAGCCAACACGCCAAGAGTAGCGAAACAGTTTGATTCAAAAGATGAGACAAACCCAGAGGAGGAACTTAATTGTTAAATTCCAGGAATCTGTCACTGGATTGCCGGGAAGATGACAAACTACTTTACAGTCTACCAAAATGGGTTCCTGACCGCTCTAAGTTTTCAAATTTTATGATATAAGGTCAAGTTAAATTAAGTTAAATCATTTTTTTGAAAACTTAAAAGACCGAATATTTTCGTTTTTAAAGTATTGCTAGAACCTACCTCATTGTGCGTAGTGTTGAGGTGAGAATAGGCCAGTTCTAGAGCCTTTTCTATAGTCAGCTCATTCGATGTGAAAAAGGGAAAAATATTGTTCGCATAAATTTCAGAGCCGTTCAGTGCTTCTCCAGTTGGTAGCTTTTGGGTTGTTGGGCGATCTGTTTGAGGGACCCCATTTTTGTATTCGTACGCCACTGGAAGGGTAGCAAGGCCGTTGGAAACAGACTCGGGTACACAGTGGTACATGTGTTCAAACTCAAGGTACCTAAAGTACACACTTTGGTTAGTGAACCTTGGTAAATATTGCACTAGAAAAGCAGAGAAAAAACCGTTGGATAAGGCGCCGGCGTGTCGCATACAAATGTTCAAAATGCTGCCAACCCTTCGCTGTTGAGCATTCTTAGTCTCAGATAAAACATTTTTATGAAAGATTGCAGAAAAAAAGACATTTCCGATGAAGAAATATGCGATTCAGTTCTCTGCGCATGCAGTGGCGGTACATAAGTTCATAAAGAAGAAGAAACAGTGGACGAGGCGCGTTTTGTCGAGCTATATCGTTTGTAGCTCTGTGTGTTTTGCTGTTTCTACTGGCGGCGCGTACAATCTGTATTGTTAAGCAAAAGAAGACTGTGGCAGTATCAGCTGCTCATATTTGATAACCCTATCATTTGATTAATGTAGACGTTTTGCAACTTGGTGTTGTATAGAATGAAGGAAACGGCTTCTCAAGTTTTGGTGATCAGAAAAAGTTCTGATTCACTGACGAGAATCGAACCCGCAACCCTCTGATTACCGGTCAGATGCTCCAACCACCGAGCTACAGAGACTCGCATGTGGAGCCCGATCACAGGATAAGTTCTTGTCTATTCCCCGCTGGACACACGTCTTGTTTCTGCTAGCTCGAAATGCCCAATAGGCCATGCTATATATGATATTATCAAATGATTAATGTAGAAGTTTTGCAATTGTCTGAGTTTCCCGCGCGCCGCCATTTTGAAATGTGGCGTGTTTTGTTTGCAAGGCCATGCTCCACTCTCAATGAATATAGGTCTGAAACTGTGCACCGCTTATTTCATCGTGTCGTGAGCATATCAATTGGCCATCAAAGATAGCTGTGATAGATTTAGAAGTATAAAAAGACTGAAATGTGAAGTGGCTTAAAGGAGTCTAACTTGTCAACCTGTTTTACAAGTGATTAATATTCTGCCAAAAAGCTTTGATGTTTAATAAAGTAAAAGGTTGAAGAAATTATTGATTGACAATTTAAAAGCTCGCAAAAATATTCTGATTCACTGACGGGAATCGAACCCACAACCCTCAGATTACCGGTCAGATGCTCTACCAACTGAGCTACAGAGACTCACTGGTTAAGTTCTTGCAATTGTCTGTTTCCGCTGGACGCACGTCTTGAAAACTGCTCGCTATCTGTAGCTCAGTGGGTAGACCATCTGACCGGTAATCAGAGGGTTGAGGGTTCGATTCCCGTCAGTGACTCAGAATTTTTTTCTGAGCTTTCAAAATTTTTTCAAAGCTTAATGTTCATCACTACCAGAGATTGAAAATTAAATTGGTATCAAGCAATGATTTGGTTTTGAGTTTGTTCTTGAAAGAAACATTACTTAAAGACTTCAATGACTCATCAATAGAGTTCCAAACCTTAGTCACAAGATGTCTAAGAATCAACTTACTTCAATAGCTGGTCGATTGGTTTGCCGAGGTATTCAACTAAGTACCGCTTTAAGGACATCGTGACGTTCTCTCCCTTTTCCCTCAACCAGTCGGAAGCAACTGTTTTAGAAAGGCCGCTGACATATTTAACACTTAGTATTTTAGCTGCTCCAGAGGTTTTCAAAATTCCTGCAATTTGATAATAGTTTGATTAAAACTATCAAAAATACATTTTAAACTACTCTGGAAAAACCAGCTTTAACACATTTCGTTGAAGAATTAATGTTCCAAGCCTAGACCTTGAGTAAAGTATTTCCCCAAAGGAAAGAGTTGACTTTTTTTTCTTTTCTTTATTTTACAATACTTAAGTTTCACTTCACAGTGTCGGCCGTGCAGTAGCTGATCGGCTATCGTACTCGATTCGTAATGCTAAGGTCACGAGCTCGAGTCCTGGTCAGACAGTTGTGTTAAGTCCTTGAGCAAGACACTTTGTTCCAGTCGACTCAGCTCCATCAAATGAGTACCAGCTTTATTTGCTGGGCTAACCTACAATGGATTTAGTGTCCTGTCCAGGGGGAGTGAAAAACTCTCATCCGCCTTAACACTACAGAAAACGGAGATAAAGCAACTTGGCTCGAGAAAAGTTTTAGCTTTTCTTAGCGTTTTAGTTTTACTCCGTATATTTCTGAGATTATAAACTTGAGCAAACGTGATTGCATAGGTAATAGTTGAGTTAGTACAAATATCTTAATAACCTCGAGTGTGAGGTCTGTCCGGGGAATTATTTGCCCGAGATCGTTCACTGTATACAGAACGAGCGTAGCGAGGTCTGTGGGAAAGACGGAGCCAAACGTTTTCCGGGACAGACCGAGCAAACGAGCTTATTAAGATATTCATTACATGGCTTCAATTTTAGATTAGTAAAAGAGAACAAGCTGTTATCTCTATGCGCTCGCGTGAAGAGAAATTGATTCAATATATTCCCGGTCTGGTATGGGAAGTTATTGGGCCGATTAGCGGCCAATCATCGCGCAGGATTTGGTTATTGGCCCTGGAAGGTTGACTTGTAATGTAATAATGAGAATTTCTAGTTACTGTACCTTCTTCACCATCAAGCGATATCTCGGCATAGAAGCTTTTTAACGCGTACAGACCTGCCTTGCACGTTATTTGTGAACGGACCATTCCAATCTTAACTCCAAGTTGTACATTGTCTTTGTATTGAAGAATTGCATTTTTCTGTTGGCGAAAAAAGCTTTCAAGCTTAACCACGTCTTCTCGGGATTGTGGCTTTAGGATTGTAAATGCTTCGCCGAGATAGGATAGAACATAGCAGATTTTATCCCAGCAGTATCCATTTGGACTTAAGAGCCAAAAGCCATCGTAATAGTTACCGTATGGCCATCCTAAATTGTACTTTAACAAGTACCTAGCTTCATCGATGGCTCTCCTTTCTCTGACCGTCAAAGCGGTTTCGGAACACTTGTTGACAGTAAACTCCAGTTCTTTGTAAAGCTCGTGCGTATCGTCTGTAATTCGTTTTAATTCGCTTGGTTTGTTTGAATACGGCCGGAAATACTCTTTAACTTGGGCGGCTGTGACCCCAAGTTTAAACGGTATCAAATGAGGGAATAGTTCGTAGTATCTTTTCTGCAGTTTGCTTAATAAGCTTTTTAGCCCGCAGCGATGGTACTCTGAGGAGGCCTTGCAGAGAGGATTTGCCGGTGATTTGTCGACTTTAGGCTGCTGACTTACTGATGTATCAGAAGCAAGCGCCAAAACTAGAGTAATAGCAACCACCAGTAGTAGAAGGATGACAAAGATAAGAACTATTTTCCACGTCGCAAGTTTTTTCTTGGCAGTTTTTGTCTCGCGGTTGTATAGGTAGTTTGTAGAACGCTCAAAAGTAACTGATCCGGTTTCTTCAAGGGCATCTCTTTTCTCGGGACGAACAAGATCTTCTTTTTGGATGATGTTGTTGTCAAACGAACGGATTTCCTTATTTTGTCTTGGATCTTTCCGATTTGTCTGCATTAGATAAAAGGGTTATTTGACGCCCGTTACATATTTCAAGTTTCAATGAAATTTTTGTTTTAATTGTTTTATACTAAACAGGTCACATCCTTTAACTTGTTTTTATCGCGCGCTGTCTTAGCGTCATCAAAGGAATTTGATTTAGTAGAAACAGTGGTTCGTATTTCGCAAAGTACTTGCTGCAACAGTAAATTAACTTTGCAATGATATGAAAACTAGCAAAATATTTATTTTCGAACCTAACAATATGACAACACTCTACGAAAGAAAGAGCTAATAATAATTTAGCATATTCGTGTTTAGACACACAGAAGCAAATTGATTTTAGTCAAAAAGATGACGAAAACGTACATTTACCAATAACTCCTAGCGCATTAACTTCCGAAATTGCCAATAAAAACGCACAGAGAGAGTCTGTTACCCTCAAAATTGATACACAGTGTTAGAAATTACCAATTGTTACCTTCACTTAGTTTTGAGTGATGTAAAGTTCGCAATGTATGTGGTAAATGTACGGCCGCTTTTTATTGGGAATGGTCAGTTACGTTAGTGTTGTATCAATCCTGATGTTTCTTGCACGCTTTTTGACAACGAAGCAAGTTAACAATTGCTTTTGCAATTGTGCGAACAAATGTTCTAGAGCTCTTAGATCTAAATGGAGCTTTTGCACAAGTTACGCTTCTAAGGCATTCTATCAAGGAAATTGAATGCAGTCAGTGTTGTTTTTTTCTTCATTTCGTCAATCTTGGCTACTCTCAATCAGGTACAAAACTCGTTGTAGACTTACCGACACAACGCAAAACATTCTGTCTTGACTGGCAGGCAATCTTGAGTTGCTCATGGGCGGATAAGGCGACTCGTTTTGACGACGTGGCGTACTGTGACGAGAAGGAGGTGTTGAACTGTAAGGACTCTGAAAATAGAGCACACCATCAACAGTTTTTTCTAACTATTGTTACAAGAGTGAGTCGAGTCGAGTACAAGAAACACTATAGCGTTTATGAATTCTTCTATTATTTCTTTGCGTGTTCAAATCATATTGTTTGCGTTTTGATGCCTCTGAGTGCACTAAATGGTTTACCGTATTCTCTAAGTATGTTGAAGAACCTTGGGTTACTAATGCACGTGTGTGTCTCAAACCATTCTCGGCCTTTGTTTGTGCTATTCAAGCCTAAAATAAATATAAAAATCTTGGTTTAAAAATTCATTATAACGTTTTCGGAGATACTCTACTTCCTCAGTTGTGCAACGAATAGGAAACAAGTCATCTGGGAATCACACTGTCGCATGATAGATGTTGAATGAAAATACAATTTGGAACAAAAGGCCTTAACAAAGAGTAACTGAAGGGCCTAATAAAACTATGACTCTGTATCTATGTAACAATACTTATAAGAATGTTTAAGAATATCATAATAGGAATCAATTTGTAGTTATTTAACGGCAAACGGTTCTCATTATTTGGCTATTGGACCATTCATCTTTGGAAAGCTCAAGCTGCCTTTACGTGGCATAGAAACAATCAAATCATCGGGGGATCAGGTACAAATTTTTAACCTTGGAGTGCCGAAAATACACAAAACATACAAAATTAGTACATTATATTCCAGATGTTCAAAACAATTTTTTACCAAAGCTACTCGCAGACCACTGCTGTTGTAGTAATTCAAACTCAAACTACTCAAGTTCAAATTCTCGGCCAGATTTAAATGTTGCGAACAGCACAGCTCGACCACAATTTAGTTACAGTAGCGCTTGGGATCTTCTCAATCAACTGGGCTTTTTCCTCTTTAAGAACTAAAGAGCTTATATTATAGCTTATTTTTCTGATAAATTTTACCGAGGTAAGTACCTCGGTTAATCTCAACGTGGCTCCAGGCCTGACGTTGTCATTTTCACTGTTTGATACAAATTGTCCTATAGCCACTTGATGAAAATAACGATTTTCTTTATGACAAACATGTTTCGGCAGTGCTTTCTGCCATCTTCAGTGCAACAAAATTACAAATATTCGTAAGTGAGTAGTTATATGGGGGTTCTAATTAACATAAAGAAAAAGGTTAACAATAGTGTTTTAGATTTTGCTATACAGACCTTCTAGCCACTTACATTTATTAGAATCTATATTCAGTAATGTTATTATTATCATTATAATTATTATTATTATTATTATCATTATTATTATCGTTTTCATTGCTGTTGTTGTCATCATCAACAGCATCGTCGTCGTCGTTACGAGTTTGTTTCGTTGTTTTCTTTCAAAATTGGGGGCGCAGTGGCCAAACGGATAGCATGCATGTTCGTTCGACCCGTTATCAGTTCTAGACCGGATCAGACCATCGTGTTGTGTCCTCGAGCAAAACACCTTACCTGACTTTGTTCCAGTCAACTCAACTGTACAAATGAGTACCAGTTCTGCTGGGGGCTAACCTGCGATGGATTAGTGTCCTGTCCAGGGGGAGGGGGGGTCAAAGACTCTCATCCGCTTAACACTACAGAAACCGGAAAAAAGCGCCGGCCCTATGAGCCACTTAGGCTCAAGAAAGGGTTAAGATTTCTTTCAAAACTTACCGACACAGCATAAAGATTCCTGTTCTGGCTGGGGGGTTGCCGTGAAACGTCCATCCGTTGGTCACGTGTTTAGCCCGTACGAGGTGTATTGTAGAAGTCCTGAAAATAAACGGTAGAGTGGACTCTAAAAATACACATAAGGCTTTTTCAAAAGCTGCTGCGCGCGCATCAAAAATGTCTTCAACTTGAGCTGGATGCTTCTTTTTCATACATGCATTTGTTGTATTTCGTATCACCAAGACAGGACTTGAAGGTTTTTTCGTTCGCAGTGGAGTGCATTCATTAATTTCTTATTATTTTCAAAAGTTCTCAAGGTGAACTCTGCTAACCCGATAGAAAAAGCAAAGTCCATGCGCAACAAACGTGAAATTTCTGACCATTTTTGAGCATTAACTGTATTAGTCAACGCTTGTTTAAAGTCTGACAGTCCTTCAGTGAAACCATGAAATGCATTCATAGATCAAAAATATTTAAATATAAGTTAGTTGCATATGTAGAAAGTTAGTTTAACAATCCCAGAAACAAACCCTTTTATCTTTATAAAGCGATCAGTCTCAAACAGCTTTATGTTTCGGGGGATATGTATCCAATGTATGTGACTTAATCGAAGGTATAAATGCATGTAAACAAATCTACTATTGGCGTACCATTAAAATGCATAAAGCTAGCTAAATCAAGTATTAGTGAAGCTTTGACTGAAATCTTTAATAACTCACTCACTCATGCCAGGAATTATTCCTGATGTCCTCAAGATCTCAAAAGTCACTCCAATAGATAAAGGCGAAAAAAGATTAACATCGGATAACTACCGCTCTCAATGTTTACCCAAATATTTGAAAAGCTTGTCTACAAACAATTAATTAATTATATAGAAAAATACAACATACTTAATAAGTGCCAATTTGGGTTTAGAAAAGGCCACTCAACTGAACACGCTATTGCAGAAATATCTGACAATCTGAAGGAATCTATCGATAACAAAATGTATACATGTGGAATTTTCCTGGACTTTGCCAAAGCTTTCGGCACCGTTAACCATTCCATATTACTTAAAAAGCTTGAAAAAATGGCATCAAGGGAACTCCACATAAATAGTTTACGAGCTATTTAACAAACAGACAACAGTATCTTTCTATAGCAAATACTCAATCCATCAAACAAACAATTGTCTGCGGAATCCCTCGAGGTAGCACACTGGGACCACTACTCTTTTTACTCTACATAAATTATGTAGCAAACTGCTCAGAGAAACTATCATTCCATTCATTTGCTGACGAAACAAATATCTTAATTTCATCAAACAATCTCAAACACCTTGAAGAAGCTGTAAATCAAGAACTAATCAAAGTTAAAACCTGGTGTGACACCAATAAACTCTCACTAAATTTCTCAAAAACTAATTTTATGATAATAAAATCACCCCATTTACGTCCTAACACTATTCGAAGATGACGTAACATTTTTTGCGCAGTCTAAGAATTTTGTTGTTCAGGCATTGATTTAGAAATTATCAGACAATAAAGTACACCCATAGCATGCGGACCGTCCGTCATCTTGGTAGTCGTCCTAGTATTTGTAGGTGAATTAGTAACAGAGTCAGGCTCCAACTATGGTGTGCCTTTTTAAAAGCATATTTGTACCTGGATTGTTCACATAGATTTTGTTGAATATTGGGTTACAAGTTATACTTTCGTCGATCCGACATTTATTACTCGGATTTATTACCTGCCATCAGGTGCAAAACGCAGTTTTTGACGGCTAGCTTGTCAAAATGAAACCAGTCAGCGCGCACGCAGGATCTACTTGGCTTATCGAGGGTACACAACATGGCAGCCGTCAGGTACCGATCAGCCTTTGAGTTTCAAATATAAGCTAGAAATTTGACAGTAGATCTAGTAGGGTAAAGTATGAGCTGTGACTCGGTCGATGCTTTATTGTTGACGTTTTACATCAGAATAGATTGCGAATGTGCAGGGAGCAAAGAAATAGTACCTCTTGTTAAACGAAACTGAAGTCGAGGAACCGTTCCTCTGTGGTGACTTGTCCCCATCACGCTATACGAAGACTGATAAAGTGAAGTTACTCACAATACTTGGAGGAGTTACAAGGAGATTTTGCATTTTGATTTAAGCCCACGAAAATAAAGGGTTTCACTGCGAGGCACGTGATTCATCGTTGTTGGTATTTTAACGTTGCTCTTTGCTTTATTTAAGCAATAAAACGCCATTTCCGTGCCGTGTACGTAAGGACGGTTCGTGAATTTCAAGTTTTTTTTAATCAAATCTCCCAAAATCCCCCCCATCGTGCAATAAAAAAAGTTACACGGCACGGATATTGGGTTTTGTTGCTTTTCTGTAATAACTAACAAACAAAAGTTTCACTGAGGTTATTTCATAAACAACTACAAAATCGTTCTGATATATTGACGAACACAATGAACGGAAGTCACATTTAATTGCTCAACACCGCAACTATTTGTTGTTTTCACGCGTCGTCAAGACATACTGTTTCTGGTAAAGGCCTTATATGTGTTTTCGCCGCTCTTTCCAGCTCGCGGGTTGTTTTTGTATTTCAAACTTCAGGATTAACATGTTAACTCGAGTTGTTGAGTTGAATTTATCAACCGCAAACTTCAATGATTGACGCACTTTTCAATACCAATTCCACTAGGTTTTTAAAAGGTGTGCTTTTCCCATTTCCGAGTACTGAGCTGTTTGAATCTCTTGTCAACAGGCACTTAACGGCGCGTAATAGCTAAATAAAAAAAACACTTCAATCGCCATTCCTGACTTGACCAAAGCCTGCGTGTGTGGCAGCAATTTCATGTGAACAATATTCTTTCCCATTTGAAAGAGATGGCTAATATCAAAAACCCGCAGATAAACAAGTCACTTTAGTTACAGTCACGTCATTGCAATAATAAGTTTACTCGAAACATCAATTGTAATAAGAATTCCATTTGGTTTTTAAAAGGTGCGCTTTTCCCATTTCCGAGTATTGTTGTTTGAACCTCTTGTCAACTGGCACTTATTACGGGCGTAAATCAAAATAACAGACATCTCATTCGCCATTCCAGCCTGACCAAAGTCTGCGAGCATGGCTGCAATTTCATGTGAGCAATATTCTTTAAGAGGGGTAAAAGGGGGGAATATCAAACATGTAAAAGAGGACTGAATATCAAACACCCGCAGACAGACAAGTCACCTCAGTTACAGTGACGTCATTGCAATAATATGTTTATTCGAAAACATCAATTTTTGTGGTTTCTTTCCTCTGGCAATAGAAAGACTTTGTGAATCTTGCATTGCAATAATATGTTTATTCGAAAACATCAATTTTTGCGGTTTCTTTCCTCTGGCAATAAAAAGACTTTGTGAATCTTGTACAGACTAATTTTTGGTCCCAGGAATCTGTTTTAATTTTCCTTCCGGAGCATAATTCATGATCGAACTAAGACCTAAAGAAAACCCCAAGTTGACGCGTTTTATGAGTCTAGTTTGAATCGTAAGCGATTGTATAAGCCTGGTCCCTTTTATTTGTAAAACGAACAGTGGTGTAACAGAAGATTTTTTAAGCCAGCAGTTGACGCGTTTTATGAGTCTAGTTTGAATCGTAAGCGAATGTGTAAGCCTGATCCCTTAAACGAACATGCTGATGTAACAGAATATTTTTAAGCCAGAAGTTTTTAAATACATGCAGAGTCAATAATTTTTTACATTCGGGGAAACTTCATAAGTTTAGTGTGCAGAAAAAAATATTGTCACTAGATAATCAAAGTACGAAGTAGCTAGTGTGTATGTTTCAAGAGAAGTGTTCATAATCATGAAAGTTAAGTTCAACTGTCTATAAACAAAAACAGACGAAGCTCAATTTTTCGATGAATCAATTCTTGAATCGTGAATCGCACTTTTTCTTCTAAAATTGTAAATGGCGTTTTTGTACCATTTGAAAAACGGGAACCGATAATCGCATTTCGCAGAAATTTGATTAAATTTGAGTCGATTTACGAACTCTGTATCGTTTTTCGCAAAAAATTTTACCTGTAATATTCAACTTCAGTTTTCGGAACTAAATCTATGATCGAACAACTGTAAGACCGAAAGAAAAGCCCGTATACTCCAGAGCACTAAACTGGAACCCAGTCCCTGCTGGTCCTGTGCCGCAAACATCTGCTTCTGTCTAATAACTCAATTATCCCCCAAAAATACATTTCGTAATATTCCTTCTAAGTCGGTTATACAGTAGTAAACAAGGTGCTTAGACTATTCATAGGCTAAACTGCTCAGAATAACAACGTTATTAAGGATATTTGAACAATGAATAAACATACAATTACATTTTATACTGTGTTGGTGCACAACAACGAGCTTGCAACAACACTCCAAAAATCTTATATCAGTAATATATCATCTTTTATTATGATAAATGTCGTTGTCTGTACCGAAAGTCTAATTACCTGTGATACTTCTTGAAAGTTTAAATGCCGGTTTGGTTTATTATTTTAATTGTTTTCCATAATAGCTCTCAATTTGAACTCTTAAGTTAATTGAATAATCGACTTAAATTAGCATAAATGTCGAAGTTTGCATCATTAAAGCAAGTTCGAATGCGTACTAATTTATAATACTCCAACTACTCTCAACTTCTTTTGTCAAAAAGCGATGCCTTAAGCGTGTTTTCTTGCTTCTTTCATTCTTGCTTTCTTGCACCGAAAGTAAAATTAGATCAATTCAGTTGAAACAGAGCGTCCATAGTTAGTCTTGAAGCCAAGCTGAGCCGGTCAAGCAGAAAATAAAGACAGTATGTTGCAGAGACATTTCAGTGCACATTATATCAGTTACCTATCAATTGCTTTGTTTTAAACCATGCAAACTTCAAAAAGGTTGCTTTCAATCGTGCAATTGACATGAGTATTGGTTAGAATATATCTTTTTGTCTCGAAAAGCCAGGCAGACAATAGTTACCATTTTGGCACACACAATAGTTGTTGGATATTGATATAACATTTGCATTTGTATTTTGTAATTTTGACCTCAATTTACAACTGACCACCACGTTTTACGAGTGTATACCAGTGACAAGATTGTTGCCGTCAACAAACAATGAAAAAAATCCTTTCTTTTTCTGTTAACGTTAAGTAAAGTTGAGCGACTAGCATTATCATAAACAAGACAAAACAACATGTTTTGGTTTAATTTTAGCTTTGTTTTGCCAGCATTAAACTTATTGCTCGATTCAAACTGCCTTCACGAAGGAATATCTATTTTAGCTAGCTTTGACTACTTGCTAAAGACTCAGTTTCTCTAACAAAATCCTTGCTTAACGTCGCTTAGAAATCTTTTCCTGTTATATAGCTTGCTTGAGCTTCATGGGAGGTGAAACTGGTTGAATGAACACGACACAGCTAACTCAAAACAATTTTATGCACACAAAACTCCGAAGTACAGATACTCTAAATTTTCTTTTTTAATGCTTTAAGCCGTTTCGTATTTCATACCACAGTCAAGCGCTTTTTTGCTTTTGTACATGTGTACTTTTGCGTTTTTAACTTTAGAGAGCTAAATACATGTTGACCAGCAATTAAGTGTCAACACTTTGACAGCGGCAGTTTTATAAAAGAAGAGATTAGAAATTACTTACCTTAAGTTCATCCCCTGGAGAAAAGGCTCTATTCTCTGACATTGTTATCGAGAATCTATTTTGAACAGTAACAGATCACGAAGGTTCGGCTGAACAGCTGTTTTGATGAGCTCGCTTTCGAGACTCTAGTTTTGAGGGTTGTCCTTGTATACGCCAGATAATTACTGCTAATACAATTCAGGATTAAACTCAAGTGTTGTTTTTGGAATTTAAGGAATCTCTTTGTCAGACCAACAATAAAGCAAAACAAAAGATAAGCGTACGTATTGATTTATTTCATAAAACTTCTTCCAACAAACAAACTGGACGAAGTCGAACGAACAGCTATCCTCCTTCCGACAAGAAATGAACAACTTGAAAAGTTTGCAAATTCAACAATATTTAAGATTACCTAGCGTTGCAGAAAAAAAAACAGACATGTCTCATCTAGTCCTTAAAGTCTAGTCTAGTTTTAAAAGCCATCTTAAGTAGGAAGTAGAGTTACAATTATGTTATTCTATATAAATTATAATTAGCGGCCAAAAGGAAATACATATCAAATATTGGTGACGTGATTAAAAAATATTGTGTATTTTCATTATCTCCAAGTGACACTAGGTCAATATTTCGACCTTTACACAATATTTTGACGTGCGTCTACTATACATAGATAGGAAAACACTGGTTACTGACGATTGCCGTAAGGGCTAGCCAATCTCGTTCCCAGAGCATGCATTCCTTATGGCCAGCGCCAACGCCGGCTCTGGGAACGAGATTGAGGGCTGGCCGAAACATCTCAAATCAGGAGACTGCTCGAAAACTGAAAAGTTTACCAGTTTCCTGAGTTTAGAATAGTATTAATAATAAGAATTGTTTGAAGCGTACATTACACAGTAATTGTTAAGAACAAAAAACTTTTAAAAAGGTCCTAAAAGTTAACACGGCACTTGGTCCTAAATGTAACAACACTTGGTCCTAAATGTAACAACACTTGGTCCTAAATGTTACAGCACTTGGTCCTAAATGTAACAACACTTGGTCCTAAATGTGACAACACTTGGTCCTAAATGTAACAACACTTGG
>JAOBAT010054158.1:0-15331 GCA_026413305.1 Hydrozoanthus tunicans
ACTGGAAAACTGGAGATAACCACTGGAAAACTGGAGATAACCACTGGAAAACTGGAGATAACCACCGGAAAACTGGAAATAACCACTGTAAAACTCTAGTACCGTATCTAGTTATGCCGCCTGTAAAGTCCAATGACCCTTCCAACTTTATTTCCCCAACAGTATTTAGTTATTCAGTGAAATCTAATGGTCAAATAGTAAATTGACTGTTAACCACGGGTCTATATCTAGCCGATGGCACTGAACTATTTATGAAGTCTAAAGATCAGCTTATACCAGAGTAAAATCAAAACTATGATTATCTACATGTAAATGTGTCAACTTAGTTTTACTCTATTATATTTGTACGTACAATATTCTTATCAAGGTCAGATGAGTTTGCTGATATGTAAAGAATGCGTTTACCCGATTGTCCAATCGTTAGATAAATTTTGGCGAGTTGCTTAAACCATATAAAAGGTCAAAGTGTTTGACATATTTTGTCATCTCTTATGCGCAGCCCAAGAGCACAGCTGTACAGGTGCAATTTATGGTGGACAGATAACGTCACTCTGCTCATTGGTTGGGCCAACAGTGTTAAGGTGAGATTTTGAGAAATAAAGCTACTAAGTAGAGCTCTTTTGACAACAACTAATGAATTTATTTAATTTATTTTAAGAATGAATTTACTGAGCAAGAATAAAGATTTGCGGGAACTCATTTAGGAGATTTTCAAGGAATTTGGGCCAGATTTTTCCGTTGGGTGCGAGAATGTTCATTATATGTCGAGAAACCATACAGTTAAACTGCACAAAGAGCTTTATCTAGTTTCTAGTTTTGAAACCAAGGTTTGATTTCTTAGCCACAGTGTTTTGTTTTCAGCCATATTTGATTGATTTGTGCCGCAAATTTCCAAGTTTCATTTACCACATTCTAAACAACTGGTGATGAGCATAAATTGTGTACACAGCTTATGAACAATTCCTCGAGTTGGTCATTAGAAGGAACTAAATTCTTAAAAATTTTGAAAATGTAAAGATAAGTTCCCGTCTGGACTTTAGAGTTATCGCAATCCGTATTAAAAATAATTTTGAATTATTTCTTTCCACAGAACACAAAAGTTTGTTCAATCACAAAATAAATTGCCGACAATTTTTTGTCGCACACAGAACTCATGTTTACACAAAAAGAAGGTTGTGTAATTATATACTTGCTTCCTAGGTGAATAAGTACGTAGTTTTTTGTTAATTGTTTTTTAAATAGTTAAAGTTATTTTCGCTATCTTTTGTTTTGATTACAATTTTATTGCAATTGATCCCATACTTTTTGTATGAAGAATTTTTGGTCTCAGTGTAATAACTTAAGAAATGTTGCCCTATCCTGTGTGGTCTGTGGGTTGCTATCTAGTGCGTTGTATTGAAGAACCCTTTACATTCTCGTCCATTCAAAAGCCCATGCTCAAACTAATGTTAAATTAAGTCTCACCATTTCTTGCGTATAAAAATTTTCAGCAGAATGAAAGATCGAGTTCTATTTTGATGGTTTTAAAAACAGGTGTGTGTTGTCAAAGAGAGGTACCATGAGGTACGGGATCTTCCTCCTCGTTACGTGGAGATTGGTAAGTGTTGAATGTAATTTAATAGAGTGTAAGCAGTTTGATAGAATACACCATTGAACAAATTGTTATGCGAAAAGTAAACGGCGGTTTGGTTGCTGCTGATGTTCTATAGGTTTCAAAATAACAATCTTACTCTAGTTTATGAATGTGTTCAAGGCTGGTGAAATCTCTGACTTGCAACAAAGCCTGGATCCCGTAATGTAATCCTACTCCAAATCCTGGCTTCAGGTTATTGCTTCGAGTTTTGTTTAAAACACCTTTTTAAACTTTTTTACACTGCCTGTTATCCTGGAACAAAGCCACCAACCCATTCTTTTTAAGCAAAACGTTGTTGGACAATTTAAAAGAAATTTCTTATGTTTGAGATACTTAAATCATCTTTTATTTTTTTTGTCAGTGGCCATGTTTAAAACAGACTACTACATTGCTGGAATTGCAAATTTAAAAAGCGACTTGGTGAGTTAATTGGTGCGGAAAGTACCGAGACAAGCCTGCTTGGCCAATGGTAGACAATGTTATCAATCACTAGTAACAAGAATGTTACACGGTTTTCGGTTCGCTCTAGGACGTTATACCACTTTGGGTTGATGGAAGGAAGAGCTGTAAGCAGGAGTGTTAGGTTATCGCTGTTTTAGCTAGAACGTCCTTTGAAGGAAATTGATGCTTTACATTCAGTTTTGCTGTAGGTGATTAGAATAAGGCGTAGTTCAGTTGGTTATTACAAGGTGACAGTTTGAATGCGGTGATTCCAACGTCTTTTTTGGTTCTGCTATCAGAGTAGCCGTAGCCTGAGTACAATATTCTTTCATCTACTTTTAGGTTCTCCTCTCCTATGTTACAAACATTGAGGACCAGAGAGGAAAAAAGGTGGGTAAAATTTTAAGAGGCGAATAATTTTTGTTTCATATTTATTCCCCACGAAGGAGCCATCTGCATTTTTAATTCCTTTGTTGGTTCATGTTGGCGTTTTGTTTTCTAGCTCTTTACTTTTCGTTTCCTTCACCACGTTTTGCTCTTACTTTCACGTCTGTTTCTTCTATAATCGTCCAACGTCTCTACCTTTTTACGTTTTTTTTTCTTTTTTTCTCTATCTTCTTTTTCACCACCGTCTTTCTTTCCTCTTTTCCTTCTTTTTTTATCATTTTTTCTTCTTCTTTTTGTTCTTTTCACTCTCCTCTTTCTTTTTGATCTTTTCTTCAGCATCTTCTCCTCCTCTTCCTTCTCCTTCTCTTTCTCCTTCTTCTTCTTCTTCTTCTTCTTCTTCTTCTTCTTCTTCTCCTTCTCCTCCTCCTCCTCCTTCTCTTCTTCTTCTTTTTCTTCTTCTTCTTCTTCTTCTTCTTCTTCACCTTCTTTCTTTTCCTTTGCCTCTCGTTGTTGGTCGCTCTCTTAATTTAATTGATGTTTTTGGCGTTGTCCTTCATCTTTAGCTTTTTCTACAACAGATATGAGAAGTATCTCAACTACCGATAACTTTATTTAATTTGTTTTCAAGACTAATGAAGCCACGGCACAAAGGCCACAGTTGCGAATTGTGACCCCAAGTGGCTTACAAGATTATGAAGAGGTTTCTGCAGATGCACTATCAGTCAAAGGATTCGAACATTTTAGATGTGACGATTACCACCTTGGTAAATAACTTGTCCAACTTTTATGGCTTTGAAGTTTGCTCAAATTTAAAGCATTTAGCTTCAACAGTTGCTTCTGTAAACCAGTCCGGTGACGCTTACATAACCGGCATAAACTATAATACTAATTATTAGTTTACAAAACTGTGGTATAGAATTTCCTTTTAACGATTCTTTGCTTTGCTAGTGTAGGTTAAACCAACATAAAAAGTTAAAGAGTGGAAGTTCTTTTAAATCTAATAGATAACTTCTAGAGTAAAATCATTGTGCTTTAAATGAGTAGGTTTGCTCAGTTTTACAAACCAAAGTTTGTTTTCATCCGATTCGTAGTCACCTGACAATAATTAATAAAGAAATGTACTTAACAAAACACTTGATTTTAAATTAATTAATGTGTTACTAGAATTAATGTAGAATTACATTTATAGTTACTTAACCAACTATAATGATTATTCAAAACGTTGGCCACAATGACTTAAGTTTCATCTTTGAAAATTAAAAGTTGTGTTAGGTAAACGTATTTGCTCGTTGACAAAAATAGTTTTTGAATTGGTATCTTTTTAACCCAACGTTTTACAGTTAATTTTTAACTAGGCCATCACAACTGCTTTACTAATTTGCTCTTTTATGATTTCTGACCCTCTGTTTAAGTAGCCACCTATTAACCTATAAACTGTTTATAAGTACATGTTGCCCTTGTGTTTATCAGCTGGACACGTTGAGGTTCTCGGAGGAGCCCAAGATGGTAAGACTTCTTGAAAACAGATTTTCCAAAAAAAAATGATCAAATCGATGTTTTAAAAGTTTTTCAAAATGTTTAAACTAACGTTTTTTTCATCATGTGGATCATTCTTAAATTAAAAAAAGATGATCTTTGTCATCGAGACATTTTGTCAAAAATTTACTAATTCCCAAGTTATTGTGAAACGTCTGAACGATGTGGAAATCAAAGTTTGTTTGTTTTTCACAAGGGCCTTATTTTGCTCTTGTTTTGTTAAACGGTTGTAGTAAAGTAAGGTTTTCCTTAATTGGGCAACGTATCTCAGGTTAGCCCCAGGCAGAAGCTTTACTCATTCATAGAGCAATGTCAACTTGATTGTGTTGGTTTAATTGCTTTCCCAAGAGAAAGAAAAATTCACAGTGGTCTGGCTAGCTGGGGATCGAACGTGCGAGCTTTGGTTTTGGTTAATGACACGCTGACCCGTCTAAACTCTGCACTTCTAACATGAAACATTAAATGACTAATCTTCAAGATATTTTAACCCGGCGCAATTGATCTTGTAATTAGGCTAGCTGCTGATAGGTGCTGACGTCTTTGCTAAGTTACCATTCGCCTGTGATTCATGCCACTTTTCTTACTTAGAGTACTCTAGGTTTTTTAACATTAAAAAATAAATAAATAAATTTTCGATGATTTAAACGCCATTTCAATGAATAGAATTGATGGCAAAAGAAGTAAAAAATGAGAAAAACCTGGTTTTGGCCAACCTGGGTTGATCTATCGTCATTTTTGCAAAATGCCTTTTAAGATCATAGAATTTCTGTCAAATGATAAGCTGGCTCACCATTACAGGCATTTAAATGAATTAAAGAATTTCAGAGAATGCCAAGAAATGAAATTAGCATCTGCAGAGTTCAAAGTTTGGGATAAATCGTCACTTAAATTTGTTAACTAAATAAAATGTACGAAGGTTCTCACAGCTAAAATAATTCCAAGTTGTTGTTTTATATGTAAATTAAAATAACGTTTTATCGTAAAATGCATTTTTTTAAACTTTGTATCTTTTTTTATCTCTTTTATCTAATATAAGTAAATGATTGTTTCATCTAGGTACAGTTAGAAACTACTTTATGATTATCAGGAGTGAAGACCCAGGATCTCTTAGTTTCGTAACAAAAAGAACCTGTGTATGCGAATTTTAGTTGGGTTGTTAAATAAGTAATATTAGATGTAGACTCCCTCGTGATTGCGTCCATCTTACTGTGTAAGAATAATGGTATTGACTCCCTAGTAATTACTTGTTTCTTACCAAGTGGAATGAAGGTATAGACTTCCTTTGTAATTACTTCCTTTTACCCCACGAGGGTGGTGACGTAGAATCCCTTACTTCCTTCTCAACATGTGACGATGGTGACGTACACTCCCTTCTTACGACATGAAGATGATGTAGACTCCCTTTCTTCCTTCTTAATGCGTCAGGATGATGGTGTAGACTCCCTTACTTCCTTCTCAACACGTGACGATGGTGACGTAGACTCCCTTCATCCCTTCCCACCACTAAGGATGGTTACGTAGACTCCCTTCTTAAGACATGAAGATGATGTAGACTCCCTTTCTTCCTTCTTAATGCATCAGGATGATGGTGTAGACTCCCTTTCTTCCTTCTTACTGCGTCAGGATGATGGTGTAGACTCCTTACTTCCTTCTCAACACGTGACGATGGTGACGTAGACTCCCTTCATCCCTTCCCACCACGTGAGCATGGTTACGTAGACTCCCTTCTTAAGACATGAAGATGATGTAGACTCCCTTTCTTCCTTCTTAATGCATCAGGGTGATGGTGTAGACTCCCTTTCTTCCTTCTTACTGCGTCAGGATGATGGTGTAGACTCCCTTACTTCCTTCTCAACATGTGACGATGGTGACGTACACTCCCTTATGACATTAAGATGATGTAGACTCCCTTTCTTCCTTCTTAATGCGTCAGGATGATGGTGTAGACTCCCTTACTTCCTTCTCAACACGTGACGATGGTGACGTAGACTCCCTTCATCCCTTCCCACCACGTGAGGATGGTTACGTAGACTCCCTTCTTAAGACATGAAGATGATGTAGACTCCCTTTCTTCCTTCTTACTGCGTCAGGATGATGGTGTAGACTCCCTTATCCCCTCTTACCTTTTGATAAAAGCCTTTTATTTATACACCACTTGTAAACTTGGTACATTATTTTAAGTTCTCAAACTTTAAGTTTTAATTTTACAGAAAACATTGCAGAGGAAAGTCTTTTTTACGTCGTCAGTCCAAAAGACATCGTTCTTGCCAAGGTTAGTGTGTTTGCAGAGTTCCTTAACAGTTCTGGAAACGTGCATAGCAATTGAAACGCCTAATATATTAAGATATCGGCGTCTACCATTAGTCCTTTAGGAAAATTGCCGTGGATGTATGTATTTACCCTTGAATCATGTATTAACTCAAAATGGGCTACATTAGAAAGTTGAATTATTTTTTTTCTCTCGATTTAAAAAAAAGGACTCGGACAGTTTTCATTTGAAATTTTAACGAAAAGGCGTTTGTTATCTACTGTATGCAAACTCTGTAAAGTCCCTTTAAGGCATAGCTGAATTACTCATCGGGCGTCCTAGTTTGTTAACTGAAACCATTTTAACTTGCAATTTACAAACCAGAAAACGTTTCAATGTTTGCAATTAATAGATTTTAAACAGAAGAAAATCACATGTTAACAAAATGCCTTCGAAAAGGTCTTGAATTTTTCCCAACATAGTAATGAGATGCAACTTTCTACTGCCATGGATGTGAACCTATTTGGTTACAAAGGTAAAATTTGCCAACAGAAAAAGTTTGGGAGAAGGGATTGTCAGCACAGGCAATTGCACTTTGGAACTGAATGACTCGTATATGGAAGATTTCTCTACAGTTTGGTGGTAACGGATTCTGTAGATGTTTACCCTTAATTAAAACTTAAGATGGTGTTTTAAGACTACTTTGATTCTTTAAATATTCCGGAATCAAATGTGGGCCCTTGCTTCCCCCGGTGCCACATATTTAGCTCTTCTGCTGTTTATAAGCTACCTTGATTTCATCTTTTTTGTTGTTGTAGCCACGTGACATCGACGATCACATCAGTTGGTTGATGGAACACGGTAAATACGAGGTACTAAAACTAGTATTTAATTTTCCGATATTTTCACTCGTAAGGGGGCTCATAAGAATTGTGTTAGTTGTTACAGGAGTAATTATTCTTCATAGTGCACGATAGTTCCAACAAACAGCAACTGGGGATAAAACCAAAATATTGTAAGAGTTGCTTTATGGGCTCAAATGCCATGTTTTCCTCATCTTCTTTTATATAAAAGTTGCTTAAATAGGGTTATGTTTGTAATGACAAGGAAAATGATGATTAAGCTATCAGTAGACTAGGTTAAGTTAGTTAAGACGATGAGGATAGTGGTGTATCAGTAGATAGGATGATGATTAAGCCATCAGTAGAGAGGGTGATGTTTGTGATGATGATGATGATGATGATGGAATCATTTCACGTGACAGAACGATGTTGGTGGAGAGGAAGAGGGTGATAAACGCATCAGTAAATGGCGATGTTGGTGATGAGGAAGATAGTGATGAAGCCATCAGTAGATAGGGCGATGTTTTTGATGACTATGGGATCATTTCATGTGATAGGGCGATGTTGGTAATGAGAAAGAGGATGATGATGGCATCAGTAGATAGGGCGATGTTGGTGATGACGAGTATAATGATGACGTCATCAGTAGTGAACTTTAAACTGACAAGATCTGTGTTATTGATCTTGCCGACAGGAAGCTCTGGCTGATGCAGAGAAACACAGTAAAGAGGTCAAGAAACACAACTACAGGGTAAAGTTTTGTCTATTTTTAGAGATTTTAAGCAACAAGGACGCCAACGCCGACGACGACGGTAGAGAACAACAGTGAATACAATAGTTGCATGAAGGTGTCTGTTTTGGAGTTTTTAAGATTACGGGAAAGACAAACAGAAACTGATTTTCTCAATATTTTTGTTAAGGAACTGTTCACAAGGCGTAACTAGGAAAAAAAGAGGGAAAAATCCAGAAATCTGTTCTTTGCAGATCGTCTTTGTCGATGTTGCCGTCCTCGTCGCTTAAAGTCCCTTTTACCTGAACCGCGAGTTTACAGCGAGTGTAACGATTTCCTTTTTGGTAAAACACGTTTAGACTGACTGTGTGAAGTTTCAAGGAAAAGGATTTGTGTAACTGTAGACTGTACTCAACTTTAAGTGAATTCTCATTAAACTATATTCCTTGGCGAAATAGGATTCGAATTATTGAAATAACACTGTAGCACATAGAAGTCTGTTTTAATCTCCGGTTAACAGATATGGTTAGGGCTAGTTGCACAAGGCCCAGTTTTACTAAAGTACTAATAGAAATAGTTCTGGCTGGTATAATGTAGTTTCTTGGGTTGTCATATATCACAACTAGCATCAGGTTCAGTTTTACTGCCCATAGCCATGTCTTCTAGAGTGTCTTCAAAGTACCATAAAATATATATTTTAAATTAAGTCCTAACAGCGTTTGGTAAAAAGGCTTGGTACGAGTCTGAACAGCTATCACCCGAACAACGAATTTACAGTTTTTTATTGTTTGTACTCGTTAATGATATGTATGTAACCAAGAGAAAATGAGGGGTAACAATGTAACATATTTTGATAATATATATTTATAGTAATTATTTAATTACAACATTTGCAGAAAAAATGTCTAACAATATAACTAAAATAACCTCAAGTCAATTGAGTTGTAAAAGTAAACATTAAACATAAGTAGAAAAAGTTGGAGTTATAAGTACATACATACAAAAAGAAAAAGTAACAATAACAATTTAAAAATTGAGATGAGTACAGGATATCCTAATAGTCGAGACTAATCTAGAGGATACCCTGTAATTACAGTATTTACAGTGAAGGAAAGGTCCAAACCATTTTCTCGGCACTGAAATCAGATAAATGGGAGGAAAGTTCACGACCGAGTATATAACAAACCAGGAAAACCTAATGCACGTTGGAAATCGCAAACACCGAAATAACGGAAGAAAATTTCGATCCTTGGCGTATTAAATCGAACAAAGCGCTTCGCCACAAACTGGAAAGAGGAAGTCGAATCAATTAAAGAATGGCTTTTCAATCGTGGCAACCCTGCGGAGTTTGTTCAAACAGTTATTACGAGTTCGAGAGTCCCACTTTGGAAAGCGAAACTAACATCCCAACACATTGGTTTGATGAGCGTCGAAAAATTGGAATCAAGTTGCCGTTCTGTCGACAAAAAGAAGTCGAGAGCCAAACTTTATTAAGAAATTGAACATGTTGACTCGATGGAAACTTGAGTAAAATTTTTAGTGTTCGGCAAACTAAAAAGATTGAGTTAATTTTCAACTTAAAAGACAAAAACACATATTTTCCAAGATGGATGTAGCCGGGAAAAGAGTCAGGTTAAAATTTCAAAATCAGAATTGACTCGCATATCAACAAAAAATCTTAGCCAGTACGGCACATGAAGGAAAACCCATCCCATGCATTTAAATGGAAGATCTTAACTATTGCACATAATTGAAGAATCATCGAAGTGTTGTGTGCTCCAGTTTATCGCCTAGCTCTGTTTCCTAAGGGCATTAATACTGATATAACATAAAACTCTATTCCTAAGCAGCTCGTCGTTAATTTTACTCTGAAGATGAACAACATAGTTCATATACGTTAAGTTAAACTTTTACCAAAATTTTACTAATTTAATTTCAAACAAGTCTTACCGTGGTTTTGCCCAATTGGTATTTCATGTTGGATTATGTCTAAACATCTGTTCCAATTTGTTCTCTCAAATTTCAAGGATATCGGGCGAACCTATTTGAAGTCATTGATGGATGAGGAGCAATACACACAAGCTGCCAGGTAAGCCAGTCATTAACGTTGAACATTTTTCACCATTTACCGCCGCATGCGGGAGGCCTGGGTTCGATTGCCGGTGCCGGACCTTCAAATCAAGGTCGTAAAACAACTGAAGGGAAGGGGCCGAGCTCTAACACTTGCAAACAGTTAGACCTTCATGTCTAATCGGATAAGGACATTAAACTGAAGCTCTTGGAGTCCTTTAAATGGTTGTTAAAACCTACGACTACTCAAGGTTTATGAAAACTATCACGTTTTAGCTGAAATCCTAACTCACTTTAACGCATGGTAAACGAGGTTTTACTGTTGTGCGTTTAATGTCATATTTTTCGAATTAGACCTATATACGCACCCACCCCATAACACTGAACTGGTGTGTGTGTGCCTCTGACTGTTCTAGAATGTGCGTGAAGGTACTTGGAGATGAGAAAAAGTTGTGGGAAGATGAGGTTTACAAATTTTCTCGACGGCATCAATTGCAGGTTTGTTCTAAAGAGATTTTTCTTTCTAAGTTATTGCAGGAGCCCATAACTAGGAGTGTCCTTCTTACACTATTAACATTGTTCCCATCAGAGTAGTAGACAAAGCTATTTTTAGCTTCCAACCCGCGCGTAATTTCAGCGAATCAGAGGAATTTGTCGTGACGTTACCATTAATGACAACAATATGGCGAACGAAGAGAGAAGTAGTAGTAGTAGCGAAAGTTCTGATTTTTTAGTGTCGAGGATTTTTCTGAACCGGAAAAGTTGAGTGAAAGTAGTGACACTGACAGTGATAATTTAAGGATTTTAACAAGACGAAGGCGGCTTGCTCGAAGGCAAATGGCGCAAAAAAGCCCACGGGGAGTACAAATTCAAGTGGTGCGTCACGGCCATTGGCATTGGTCAAAAGGAGAACAAATCCATCCTTGAACCAATACGAAATAGAAGAACTAGCAGAATGGGTATTCTCAATTGAGGAAGCTGAAAATGTCGTGGAAAAGGTTCGAGTTTGTCTGAAACACGTAGCAAGAATAGCGCTGTATCCGTCTCGAAAGCGCTTGGCAGAACACACGTTTGGCCATCGGCGGTCTTCTGACTCTGACATGAGAGCCACTTCTTACATTTTTTTGAGTGGATCGAGCGAACTCCACTTACAACAATATTTTCTGGAATGTATCCCAGGTTGTTTTGAATATCTTCAAAGCTGATGAGACCAGGACAGAGGCGATGCGAAGGTGAAAACAAAGAGGCAACCAGATTTGTAAGCTCTTCGTCGTCCGTTAGGGAAGACAGTTCCCCTTCTTTCAGGTTTCGGTGGCCAAAAATTTCGCATTGCAGACGCCACTTTACATCAGAATTTATAACAAACCGTAGTGGATTAAAAAGACCGATTTCTTTTTTGTAATAGCAAGTTTTTTTCTGCGAAAGCAATCAGGACAACCTCGGGAATGAGTTCTTCACAATCTGTGACAAAAATTTATTTCCGTGAGTTCACAACGGTAACTCGAGTCCGTCAACAAATGATACCAATTTTCTACAACTTGGCGGTTCGTTTTCTCGGAGACAATAGCTGAACAATTGGAATCTTTTTTCTCTAATAATTTACTTCTTAAAACGTCCTTGGCAGAAGGCTGCAGGTGCTTGGAATCACTTGCAACGCTAGCTGTTAACGTGCGATTCGCATCCAGTTGTATCGAAATTGATCCTTGGCCTTGATTTTTTTTTAACAAGAATCATCCCTCTCAAGCACTTCAGTATGGGATCGCTTCATTTCTAATATATCTCAAAGGTATTCGAATTTCTAGTAAAACTATAAACCGTTTTAAGTTGAAAAACTGACATGGATCGTCTTTCTACTTATCTTGAAAATCCATTTTCCCGCCGCGCACTTGCTTCTTTTATTATAATTATAGGATTCATAGACGCGACAAAATAAAAAAAAGGGGGGGGGGGCCTCGAGGGAAGCCACCAGCTATATCTATATCTTAGGGACTATGTTAGGGGCCTCATCGGCATTATATTGGCCCTTAGAGGTTGTAGCAACGCACGTTGCGTCCGCCATTTTGTATTTTTCTGTCTAGCATAAATTCCGCTACCATATATGGCAACATGTTTCGCGGGAAACTGTTCTAAAAATAACCTCTTCTACTACCGTGATGGGGACTCCACCCGGTTCAGATTGACGCTCCTAGCTATGGGTTCCTGGTTATTGTCGTTAACAGCTACTTATGTTAGTGACCCAGAAAAATAAAAAAAATGGTTACCGAGTTTAGTTTTTGCAAGACTTCCCCTCCTTAATCAGCTCAACGACGATGGCAATTGGCCTCCATCAGAAGTGCTAAGAGAGATAACCCTTTGATGTTCCCAAACTTTGTTTTTGACTTTATTTCTCAGCTGCGCTGCCGTATTTCCTTTTTAATGTCTCCCTTTCCTTCTACTGTACAGGTGTCTTTGCAAATCCCGTTTTCGTGATTGAATCTGTTCCATTCTTAATTTAAGTGTTTTACTGGTGTGAGTTTTGCGCACTGCAATAGTATCGAGCTGTATCTGAAAATTATTTTTTTTTGTTTTGTAGGCCATTGCACCCTATATTCCTCGTGGAGAAATAAGGCTCAGCCCTGCCATTTACGAAATGGTCTTGTACGATTTTCTGAAGAAAGATTGCAAAGTAAGTTAAATTAATATTGTGAAGATTGCCCTGAAGAATAGAAAGGATAATTTTTTCTCTTTCGAACTGTGAACCAACGGTTTAAAATTGGTAATTATTCTTGAAGGGTTAAAAACTTTAATTGATTGCTTGTAACAACCTTTAGATCCCGTCAAATGTTATTTAGTTCTGGATTTGGGTTGCATTTGAAGAGTAGTTTCTCTTAACGAGTGCTTACTAATACAGCAAGAATCACTGCTTGCTAAGTTGCCAGTCTGCTTGAGGATCAGGCTCGGTTCCAGGACCTTCAGTTAGAGAATTTTAGAAAAAGAAAAAGGAGATGGCTTTGCTGTAACTACTTGGTGTCTTCCCAGATAAGAAACGAGGAGTTTATCAACTGGCTTGTGCAATCTCTTATGACCTTCAGACTATATAGAAAAGTCAAAAAAATAAAAAATTGAAACTCAACTCACTGTGTTCTGCAAGGGTGTCTAACACTTTAACGGTTGTCCATTGCTGGTTATGAAGGCTCTTCTAAATAATTCTTTCATGAATTAGTGCGGAAAATAAACAAATAAGTTTTCTATTCTTTTTTTTGCAGTTTCCTCTGTTAAATCCAACAGTGTTTACAATTTATTCAGTGCAGTTATATAGTGAACTAGTGCTAAACTCAAACTGTTGCAAGGTGGTTTAGTTTAAAAGCTTCACTACTCTACCCTGGGTAGTCAGATAATCCAACAGACTTTAACAACCCAATTATAGGACTCTGAGGGCCTTTAGTTTAACGACCTTATCCGAGAGGATGCGAACATCTAACCGTTTGCAGATGTTAGAACAAAAGTAGCACTTTCTCCTCAGCTATTTTAAGAACCTAAACAAAAGTCCGACACCGGGAACCGAACCCAGGCCTCCCAAAAGGCAGACTGTTACCTTCCCAAGTGGGAGGTAAACGGGCACTCTCAAGTGTCCAATGTTTCCTTTTTTCCACTGGAGGTGGTTAGAAGAGCTGAACGTTTGGAGTGAATAAAAACTACCTTAGGCGAATTTGAACTCAGGCTTCTATGATTACCAAATTGTCGAGGGTTATAACGTCGTACCAGAAGTTAACATTGAGCATAGAAAAACCAGCAAAAGTAGACCCAATGCGCTGAAACAAAAAAAACAGGGTACACTTGTGGACGAATGAAGTTTTTACTGAAGTTAATAACTTTTGTTGTTCAATTAAATCTTGGATCTTAAAGTTTACATAATCTAACTTTCAGAAATTCCGCGAGTTGATAAGGGAGTGGCCAGCGGATCTGTACAGTATCCAGCCAATCATAAGTGCCGTGCAGGTGAGTTGTTACAACATCTAGCCAATCATAAGCGCCATGCAGGTGAGCTATAACAACATCCAGCCAATCATAAGCGCGGTACAGATAACTTTTGTGTTCTTCAAGAAGTTAGTTTTTCTTGAGGCCCAATGTAAATAGAACTTTGGGTACCTCGGCATTGAAGGTGTGTCCGAACAAACACTTATTTTATGACGCATTTTCCTAACTAAATTTCATACGATGTAACAATCTCTCGTGAAGCAAGAATGTCGGCTGTTTATAAGGAAAAGAGCGGCAAGAAGGACGAATCGTGAATTTAAATGTATCTAGTGTATTGTGAGGGCCTTTAGAAGTGTGTAACTTGAAGCGACACTGGCTCAAACATTGGTAACTATGGGAGTGGTTAGCACAAGGAGCTCCATAATCCTCTGAGGAAGGCAAGGATGTAAACGTTGATAGATTGATTTTTTTTTCATTTTAGGACCAGCTGGAGGGCGATCCAAAGAACCAAATCCTCCTAGAGACACTAGGAGAACTGTAAGTGTATTCTCGTCTTTCAAATTTCCGAAAAAACTGTAATTTTTCAATATTGCCGTCGATAAAGTACAGAATGCACAAGCCCCCAAGTTAGACTCACGTTAGCGTTAGGTTTTTTGATACCGGCAAGAACAGTTTGTTGCATGTATTTTAAGTAAGACCCTTTAAGCAACTGGTTTGATTTTTCTCTTCTATGATGGTTAATTAGTATTCCAGCCAGAGAGAATTTAAGACTATCATTTGCTTTTCGTTATGTAAGCCAGATATAATTAATAGGTTAATTAAAAGGTTTAGCGTACTAGCCATTTTTCTGAAGTCAAAACAACCTGACATTGAGGGCACCTTTGAACTTGCAGTCATTCGTTAAGTACCTCAAGATACCGTAATTGCAAATAACGCTTTACGTTATTGTTACAGTTACACCAGACAGAGGAGATACGACAAGAGTTTGGCAATCTATTTGAAGTAAGCAGAGTGATTTTGCCTTTCTTAGATATAACATTTCCCCCCTATAAATCACCTTAGATTTGCACTTTGATGCATCTTCCATGTCTCCTTTACATGCAGGGGTATTGTAGAAGAGGTTTCAGAGGGTCCAGAAGAGAACAGGAGTGTGTGAGAGTGAAGGTTAAG
Source organism: Hydrozoanthus tunicans (assembly GCA_026413305.1). NCBI lineage: Eukaryota > Metazoa > Cnidaria > Anthozoa > Zoantharia > Hydrozoanthidae > Hydrozoanthus > Hydrozoanthus tunicans. Next base: position 15,015 of record JAOBAT010054158.1, read on the forward strand.
GAGGGTACATGGAGGATCCAGATGGTTGTGAGAGTGTAGTTGGTTACAGAGGATCCTGAGGGGTGTGAGTGTGTAGGTTTAGGATGGTACAAGGATGATCGAGAGGGGGCGAGAGTGTAGGTTTAGGAGGGATCCTGAGGGGTGTGAGCGTGTAGGTTTACGATGGTACAAGGATGATCGAGAGGGGGCGAGAGTGTAGGTTTAAGAGGGTACAAGGTGGATCTAGGGGGGTGTGAGAGTGTAGGTTTAGAAGGGTACATGAATGATCTCGAGGGATTTGAGAGTGGAGAATAAGGAGAGTACAAGCAGGATCTAGA